>JANHFX010020340.1:0-31500 GCA_027560015.1 Chloroceryle amazona
TCCCCTCTCAGGCTGCTCTTCTCCAGGCTAAACAGCCCCAGGGCTCTCAGCCTTTCCTCAGCACAGAGATGCTCCAGTCCCTTCAGCATCCTCATAGCCTCTGTTGGACTCTCTCTGGTACTTCCCTGTCCCTCTTGAACTGGGGAGCCCAACACTGGATGCAATACTCCAGATGTGGTCTCACCAGTGCAGAGTAGAGGGGGAGAACCTCCCTTGACCTGCTGGCCACACTCTATGCACACCTTGTACCCTACCTTTGACAGAGACCGAGGCAGTGAGAAAGCCCTCGTCACTACTCTTTTTGACATACAAATGAAACTTCAAATAACTCAAGCAGCCTGGACCTACGTACCATAATTTGGCGTCTGGGTGAAAATTGCTCCTCATTAGCGGCAGCATGGGCTTGGGTCATGTTTTATAACAAAGCTATGTCATAAGCAGGGTGAGATTTCTCCACAGCACTGTCACTAATAGCTCTGATTCTCAGTGATATTTTTTAGACTCCTCAAGTGATAAAGCTCCAATCCATTTAGAGACTTTATTTTTCATGAAGTCTAGTGTCTTAGCACTTCAACAGGCCATAAAATATCTTTATGAAGTTTGGCAACAGCGTTATGCACAAACTGAAAGCTATAGAGTTTCACTGTCAGATTCGGTGACGCGGCAGACTTATGGCTAGAAGGGTAAAAAGGACAGCTGCCAGGCTCCTCCTCATATAATATTGTTTATTAAACAATATAAACACATGGGCATAAACTCCCTTCCATAGCCTGCTTGCTTTGTTTTCTGACTCAGAAGAAAAATAAAGCCTATGTATATGGACTTAGAAATGAGACTTTTCTCCTCCCCACAAGAACGAATGAATTCATCCCATTTCTTCTTGCTCCTTTTTTCTACGCGACAAAAGGTGAGAAATCAGGCAGAATATACCTTTATGAGCTCTATCCCCTCACGCTGCACTAAAATACACTGGGTTTATTTCATTGTCATCTTCACAACCTTTAAATAAACATCTCTGCGCTATAATTCATCATAGTCAGGAGATAGGGAAGAAGTTAAATATATGCAAAAAGTAACCTAATCTGAAGGACATCAGCTCTCACCTTGCTTCTGTATTGCAGGGGACTAAGAAAATTGCCCAACTGACTTAGGCCACTGGCTTGCCTATTCCAGTGGCCAAGAGTAGCTAATAGCAGATGTTTCTGAAACAGATTAAAATACAGCATTACAGTAGGCTACTCATATTTTGGTTGAATGGAGTCATTTCAGAAAATACTCTAGGTGGAGAAATTTTCAGTACCCTCCCAACGTGTGCTATGTCTTTAACCTGGAGTATTTATTGATCAGACCAATATATTGTAAAGGAAAGAAATCAATTTAAAAGAAATTGTTACATAAAATGAAAATTGTGAATCTCATTTTCTGTCTCTCGCTTTTAAACAGAAAGTCACAGAATGACTGAGGATGGAAGAGGCCTCTGGAGGTCATCTTGTCCAAGCCCCCAGTGTCAGATGGAGAAGTGGAACAGAAGGATTTGTTACTTCCCTCTATGAGTTTTCTTTCCCCTTTAACTCTGTGGCAAAATACTACCTTTAATAAATACCATGACTTCATGACAATTTAAGCTCAAGGTCCTGCCTTGCTCCTCCTCCTGTGCATGGAATAATCACATCTCTTCTGAGTTTTTCAGTGCCCTCCATACTGACTATGAATTATTAGTCAAAAGGTGAGATTTCTCCAAGAGTGACTTTCTAAGTCCCTTGTCTTTTTCTGCTTCATAGAATTCATCCTCTAAATATAGAGCTTATTTAGGATCAATAAAATGAAGATAAAAACATAAGAGCTGGTTTTGATATCAATTGCTCTCCTCCTGCTCTAGAACTGGCTAATCCTGGAAACAGGAAAAATGCCTGAGGCTTTAGTTACCCTCGCTCTGGAAATGAAGTCATTTGTTAATACCAGTTTATTACATTGGTTTCTTTCTACTCTGTACTGCATAGGAAGGCTGAGTGGGGTCATACTTTCTGTATTCCTAGAGTCTGAATACACATCTAGGCAATTAATCTTGTAGCATGGATAAAACTGCACAACTTATTTTCAGATGAGATTTTTACTCCACCGTATTTTCTTATTTGGTTTGAGAGCAGTAGATAGAAGTGCAAAATGTCTGGGAAAAATAATTTATTCCCTCTATGGTCCAGACCTTACACAGAAGGCATGCAGGACAGATTTATGCTGAAATTTATCCTCTCCTTTCTCAGCACAGCCACTGACTGTTAGGCAATTTTTATTTTTCTTCTTTTATTCTTTATGCAAGAGGACTTGGACCCCCAACGAAGCAAACAGTTCCCTAGAACCATTTTGCATAATAGATTTTCCCAATTCTGCTTGATGAACAGGAAGATGTTTGGTTTTAAATAAAAAACCCAGTAAATTATCAGGAAATTGATTATTTACTTGGCATGGGATAATTGATTTTTCTTATGCTGTAGTTTGCTAATTTTTTTTTCCACAAAGGGTTTGTGACAGCGCACTAGCTTTCCTTTAAGACATGAGAAACTCTATCTTCCCACTTTCTGTTACTACAGGTTCTAACAAGAAAAAAAAAAGTAACTTCCTAAGTCAAACACTCACCAGTTTCTGTTCGTTCGAATGAAGAAATTCTTACATTAACCTCTTCCTAAACTATACTGAATGTGCAAGAGGGCCAGGGTAACAAGCAGAACAGCAGCCATAGCTGCTAGTTCATCAGTCTGTATAGATGGACTCTCTTCCTCAATATACTGTGTTTTACGGTGATGATGATGGTTATTGGTTTTGCACTGCATTATACTTTGAAAACTGATGACAGAGATACGAGCTCCCTAAAATGACTGTTGTTCTTGAAATATCCATCCACATAACAGAAGATAGTTTGGCTGTTAAGGTACTAAAGTCGAGAGGATAAAAGAAACATCAGAAAAACCCAATCATTTCTAGTTGAACAGAATCCCATGATCTAAAAATGTACAAACATCAACTGCCACGAGGACAGACAGGAAATAGAGGCTACCAATTAATACATAATAAAATAGCAGTCACCATTTACTTCCTGACTTAGTTTGAAAAGTAAACATATCAACGCTTACATGATGCCCCTCACAAGGTGTTTAGGCAAGTTTTTGGCAGTACAGAGAAGGGCCATTCCCTGGAGTAGCTTCCCCTAGCTGAAGAGCTGCTTAGTCACTGTGGAAACCAGTTCTGAAGGCAGCAATGCTGAGCTATCCCCTCCCTGAAAACACCACTCCTGTCACACGCTGCCCTGCACGGTCTTGCACACACTTAAACTATGCCATTTGTGCTGTTGACATCGAAGCAACAGTATGAGCAATTCTTTATTGCTTTTGGCCTCCTAAAAATCTGTGGCTAATAGGGGAGTAATTAAGTTCTGTTTTCCAAATGGTTATGTGTTCAGGTTATGGCTTCATTGATCATGGTAGGACGGTCTGGGAGGAGTCATCCAAAACAATGGCCACTAATTTCTCATTCTTTAAAATGACATTAAACACCACAGTCTTATACAAATGCCTAAGTATGATATCTCATTTCACCTATGCTGTGTGGCCACCAAAGATGCAGAACACAGGGAGCAGCACTCATGTCATACTTGACCAATTACCTCACAACAAGCTATGGAGTCTTCCGAGAATAACTCAAAATCCCACTGGTATAAAAAAGCATCTATTATTCGAGTGTATTTGCTCATTTTCTCAGCCTTTGCTACTTAGTAACTACATCCCAAGTTCTCTAGGTCAGCCTAAAAATTGACTTTCTCCACTGCAATGCTAAGAAGTCTGGGGACAGTAGTTTTGTGTACAGAGCAGCCTGTTCCTGGAACTCGTATTGCCACACCAGAAAAGGCTGTTCACGCAGATCCAGAAAGGTCTGTTTCTGTGTAAGCAAGTCCCTGTTACACCGATCAGGCATGACCTCATTGAGAAGGACTTGTTCTCCCGCTCCATACCCATGCCTGCAGGTCTAGAGTTTTCCCCCTGTAGCTGCAGCACTCCAGTCAGAAGCTTTTATAGCATTTCCATGTCAGAGAGCTCTCAGAAACCATGAGGTCCATGTGGCTCCCAGGCAGCAGAGCTGGATTTCTGCTAATAGAAACAGCTCAATGCATGTGTGCTTGTTACAAAAGCACAGCAAGAAAAGCCTCAGGTACATGTGCTAGTATTCTCCAGTTATCATTTTACTTCCCAAAGGTTTTTGAATAAGATGGGTTGGATTTCAAAGCGTCAGAGGCAGCCAGGATCAATACTTGAGTGACAGACCGACATAGAAAATAACTTGGATGTTTCAGAAGTGTGCTGGAGTTTCAACAACAAGCTTAGAGTCTTCAGATGAGATTTTAAACAAGAGATTTTAAACCAGAACATACCATAATTTGAAACAGATATTCTCATCTTCTGCCCTCCTCTATAAGTTGTTGTCCCACCTACCTCCATTCCAAACACGGTTAGCATCTACAGCTGTCTTTGGATAGCTTGAAAGTGGGATTTGATACTTAAACCTCCAGGACTTACACAGTTCAAGTCTAGTACCTTAAGAGGACCGGAAAAATGAATGCCATTGGTATGGGAAGGTGTAGATTCCCAGCAGGATTAACTTGTACATTGACTTTCTTAAGAACAGTCAGTATTAAATAATAAATTAAAAGTCACATAATAAACTAGTTTTTCTTTTCCAGCAACTTGAACTTAGTGATTATTAAAGCCCATAAGGACAGGAACTATGTTACTTTTTTCACTTTTAAAAATTTTGGCATCTAAATACATGACAACAAAGGTACCACATGGTAAATGTAACAGAGTACTAATAAAGAACTTTCGTCCTTAAACAGCAGCTTATGCCAAAGCAGATGCAACTGCCACATAATGAGGCCCAGATCTCTTGAGAACATCAGCTTATGCTCGAGAAAGGTTTATCAGAAATCATCAAGCAGTAAATTTATTCGAAAATTCAAAATACGAAATTCAAAATTGAAGATGCAAATTGGGCACACGTTTGTAAGAACAAATATCTTTTAATTTAATAAAGCTTCAACCAGAGATGGTTCTTATCTAGGGTACAGTGGTTTCAATCCCCCCTAAAACTTCATAAACCCTGCTAAAACCTGTTTTGCAGAATGCTGAAGAGCTTGCAACTCTCTGCTACTTGTCTGCAGCAATAATTGTGACATGCAAGTGTCACAACGTGTAGCGAGTTTCCTGCTTCCATTTCTGTACAAACCTGAGCAGTAGCCTTTCGTGGTGATTTCACTGTCTGGGCCTGAGCCTGGAACAACAGGCATGTGCCAAAGGAGGCCAGCTCAGCGAGAAACATAGCGGAGAAAGCTACAAGGTATTATCATTTTTCATCTTTACCTGTGTGTAGCACTTAATCTTCTGCAGTTAGTTTTAGCTTGATAGTGAATAACATGCTTTTTTCCTTTTTTTTGGTACTTTGCTGACCTGTTAAGCCTCCATTACATTATACTATTTGCATACTCACATCTACCATAACATTTCCAGTTGATATCTCTGCCAGCTACAAAACATTAAAGCTGCGACTGGCTTGACCATAATTCATTAATTTCATTGTTCTACCAAATAACTACAAGGAAGTAAATCAGATGCTTTGAGGAAACATAGCAGTGGCAGTTAAGATGACAATGCTGCAGTTTCTATGAACAACATGATATAGTGTAATTCAAGAAGACAGAAAACACAAATGGTAAGAAACCCAATTACTGGCTGATAAAAATACGTAAATACTCTCTTCATACTGACAGTCCATAAAACTGCCTTACAGCTAACTGCAAGAAGCAGCTTAGATCTCAGACATGTGATATATGACAAAGTTTCTTATATTCTTCTGATCTGAGCCCCGTAATGATCCCCCCCAAGGTTGCAGGCTTTAGACCTGACAGATCATTGTTTTATAGTTAATACATTTACTTCCAGCAAAGCAGTGCATAAACAAGGGCTCTAGCAATTAAACAAATGTTGCAGGGGCATGCAATGGTAGCTATACCTCATTTCTATGAGCTTGGTTATCTATATAATAGAGTTAATTGCTCCCATAGTAAGGGACAGCATGGACTCCTGCCAGCCGTAGTTAAAGGAGCCTTCTACTGTATGTGACCAGCATGAAAGAAAGCCAAACAAATCTGCTCTGCACCTACAGATACTGTCAGAACAGTTCCGTCCCCTAGGAAGGGTGAAGTAGCAACAGTGAAGTAGCCACCGCAACAAGCAAAGACTGAGTTTATGAAAGGCGTGCTCCTCAGAGTGAAACCTGTGGGTTTTGTGATAAATTCATGGAACTAACTGTTCCACATCGAGGAGCCTTCTGAAGTTCACACAGACATTTGTCTCTTCTAGACAGAAACTAGCCACATCAGGAACCACCCCAAGACAGTATACCTGGACAAGGGAAGTGCAGTCACTTGCCTGACTGGAATCCTGAATAAATCAAAACTCCCTGAGTAAAAGAGAAACTGATTTTAGCAGCTTTGTTGGCCAGCTAAGAGCTGCTTCTTAAAACAGCAGCAAGAGAGTAGACTTGATTATCCCAGAGATCGTTCCATTTCTGTGTTTCGAAACTGACAAACTGAATATAACTGATTTTTAGTAATAATGTAAGGAAAATAAAATAAGTATCTAATAATCTAAGATAAGTTTCAAACAAAAAGGGAACTGGGAGAATAATTAGTAAGAGAAGTTTAAGGTACCTCTATAGTCACCAGCATCAGGCAACAGGAACCTTCTGTGGAGCTGTGTGGGGATCTGGAGGGAATTTCTTCAGGTTGATAGAGAACATGAGGAAGGTGTTAGTTGTTAAGCAAAGAGGGAAGCTTCCATTACTTGAAAGAGAAACTGGATGAGCATTAGCTAATCAGCTCATGAAGCTCTGAGCAAGCTGGTCTAGTTGAGGATGTCCTTGCTTACTGCAGGTAGGCTGGACTAGATGACCTTTGGAGATCTCTTCCAACCCGGGGCACACCATGATTCTGTGATTATCTGTTGTTCTGGTGCAAAATAAATATCATTGCATAAGATATGAAACTCTTGCTAACCATACATTTCAGGAAATTGGGAAAATTAACATTTAAACTCAATTATGGCATATGGGAGTACAAGTTCTTAGATTTAAATGCTTCAGTAACAAAAGACAAAGAAGGCTGCCGAAAAAAGAGGAGTGTGTAAATAAACGAATGAATAGCAATCTGAAACTGCTCAAGTAGAAACCATTACTGAACAGGCAGCTATCAAGGCATCTCTCTTTAGCTTAAGCTTAGATTAGTTGGGACAGAGCTGGCAGTATAAAACATCAGTGCTTTCTTGAGTTTCAGTAAGAAACCATTTGCGTGGTGCCTCCCTCCTCTCCTGCTGTACTCTGGGAAGTATAACAGTGACTTTTCCTTTGCTTCTCAGAAAGCTTGCTTAGAAACTACCAGCCACTAACATGCGAGCGGCTTTCAAGCCTTCTTCCCTAGAGTACTCCATGATCCAGTTGGGGAACAGAGAGAAGAAAGGAGATTCCATTTGGAAAACTCTGTCTTATGAACAACACGAAGTTAACAGTGAGGTAGCAGCCCCAGGCCCCCAGCCAAATAGAAAATGGACTGCTGAAAATAAATGGAAAGCATACAAATAATACATCTGTGCACACCCAGATGTGTATTTGTATGTGAATATATGTGCCTCTCTACATGAATATACAGGCATGCACACATTTCAGGGAGGATGGAGGGGAATAACATGTTACCTAATTTGAATATATGAAAAAATTAAGAGAGAAATAATTGGAGGCTGACATTTTCTGCTCTGAGCTTTCTATTCTGCAGAACGTAGCATGTGGCTAAGCCTGTTGATACAAATGGCTTCAGGATGTGGTGCGAGTGTCAGTGAAGGGCTAGGGGCCTGCACTGTGTGTTGCTTACATAAAACATTCTTTCATTATACCAATCAACTTTTATGACTGAACAAAATCAGTTCAGTTGCAAAAAGCACTTGGTGCGTCAGCAAAATAATTTTCTCTTCAGCCTTTAAGTTTTCCAAAGAAAGGGCAGTCAACTTGTTTCTTGCCAGCAAATCAAAATGAAAAGCCATTACAATTTTGTAGCACTTTCAAAGGCAAGCTGCCGTAAAAGATTTTAAGCAAGGTCCCTGAAATCTGTTTTTGTGTTGTTAAAACAGGCTAATGTAGTTTGAAAAGTACGAGCTCAGCAAACAACAATATCCTCCCAGAACACTGGGCAGAGGCACCGGTGTAACAAGTCTATGGGCAACTGCTGGATACACAAATGGTTAATTCTAAAGATTGTGGTGTGACAGCAAAATTAAAATGTTGGAGCACTAATTCCAGTAACACCGGACCATCGAGGATTAAAAGTGAGCTCTTTTAATTGTTAACAGCCTAAAAGTTGTGGGAAGGAGAGGAGTAGAGATAAGGTTTGTGAACCTGTTCGTAAGTCACCCTGCTATGGACTAGACAAAGGGATGTCAGTGCTTTGCAATCTGCTGAGAAGTCTCTGCACACCACAATGTAAATCAGCACAGGATTATCCATAACGTTTAAAAGTATGGTGCAGAGATGCACCAGTGATGACAGATGAGGAGGAGTCCCTGGGGAGCCATCCCTCGTGCAGTGATACTCACACCCAGAAGACTCCAGCAGCCTTAGGACCACACAAAACCAAATTAAATGAGCTCTTATCAGTAGAAACTGCCAGGAGAATTTGGGCATGGTCATGTGCTGACAAGAGACCACTCTTTAGCCAGGGAGGTCTATCAGCTGACATTGCTCAACCCTGCACGCCACTGCAGGATGTTCACCTTCTGACAATACCTCCGACTGGCTTTACTTCAGCTTTCCTCTCTCAAACATTAAGCCTCAACAGAAAGCTGCTGCAACAATGGCTAATACAATTCTGCAATACAAAGAACAGAAATTTTCAGGCAGGGTGATTCGGTGTGCAGTGCTGAGACAACACAACGGTCTGTGCTATATTCAGGTTTCACACTCAGAAAACGGAAAATCTGAAAGAGATTCGAGTTAACTTGTCATGCGTAAGGGTTTACTTTTGACCTGACAAATATTTCCAGGTGACATGAATATCATACACAGTAGCACATAGAAGAGTGCTACCTGAAAGCAGAACAGATTGTTTTTCTCCTGTCTAAGCAACAGCTCTGAAAGTCATGAGTAGGAGTTAGATTCCCAGTTGAACACTTGATAAACATTTAATCAATGGAGGTTAAAGGATGTGGAAAACTCCCCGTTGCTAGATGTATTGTTTCCTGTAAATTGATCTAGGGTCCCTTTTAATCACAGCTTACTCAGCTGGATAGAGGGATAACCGAGGAAGTAATTCTGTGAGCTGTCCTATAGGACTGTACCAGAAATACTAACAGTGCCTCTGACATTCAGCTCCATGAACGTCTGGAAGGGATCTTAAAAAGTGAGAGGGACATGCTCATTTTTCTTTTCCATAGAGAAAGGTTGTCCTGGCCACAAAATCCGCATAGTTGTGCTGCACAGGGAGTAGGGTTTATAATCCTCACAGGGGAGGTAATGCTGCTCACAAGAACTGAAAGCATTGCATGGGGATGAGATACGGCTGAAGAGACAATGCTCAGAAGAATGCAGGCTGACAGAAAGGAGCCAAGAGGAGAAACAGGATTTGATGAGGCTGACGTGGCACAAGGGAAACATAAGCAGACAGGAAAGTCTTGTGGACCAATGAAGTTAATGTCACCAAGCCTGTCTAGGTACTTAACTCTCAGCACGCTGTATGGGGCCCAAAAGCTGAAATGAAAAGGAAGGGAGAAAAGGAAAAGCAACTTTTGTATGAGAATACTTTTAGAAGTAGAATCACATGCAGAAAAACAAAAGAAAGTGCCTGACTGTTAGGCAGATTCACGTGACCCCCAATCCATCTGAGCAAATTTCTGTCCCTGGACCAGGGATGTTATTCTCTCAGACAGTAAAGGATTCAGTATCACTTGCATGTTTCTCCAAAGAGCTAGCCAGTGCACAGGCAAGGATTTGAATAATTTACAGTGGAATGTCATTAATCCTACCACTCCAGGACCTTATCAAAGTGCAGATTAATGAGAGGTCATAGAACTTCAATGTGCTACTGTTAACACAAGCAATCACTCTGCCAGTGAACTATTATATTTCCTTACTGAGCATGAGCACTTAACGAAAACAACAGCTTTAATTGGCTGTATAGGAAAAGAAGCTTTGTAGCAGAGATAGCAGTAACTTAACTTTGGGCTACAGTCATTTAGATCTGTAACATTTATGTTCCACCCTAGGAAACTTAAGAAGCAGCATTTAATAAACACACAAATAAATAAATCTGACAACACTGTCCTCAGTGACCTCCTGCCTTTTCAGGAGTCTCCACTCCACAGACTAAAGAATCAAAAGTGTAACCTGCACTACTCCAGAGTGAGTAGAAATACCCTGAACTGAGTGAATCCAGCTCTTCTCCCTCTGCCCAAGCTGACAGGTGTGGCACAGAGTTCCTGACTCCACCACACCAGCGTGGAGTTTCAGTGCAATGCCCAGAAGCAGGTTGGTAATCACGTACCCAGCTGCACTGGGGTTACTGTCAGTTCACCAGGAGTAACTGGCTGCTTCATAACTGACTCCATAGCTGAGAATTGGCAATTGAAGGCGTGCAGCTCTTGCATGCTGACTCTGCTGCCTGGCAGGAAAATAAAGTGATTTTAATGGACTTCATTAATGCTAACAACTCCACCTGTAAAAACACTGTAAGTTCAACCGACTGCACAATTGTACTAAGCCTATATAATCACCTATAGAGCAATAAACAAAATGCTCTCTGATTGTTAAAACATTTAGTCAGCAAGTGCAAGAACAGAAACAGCTTCAGTGAACTGTTAACCTATAGTATGTACAGTTTTCGAGCTGACCTTTGTCTGTGGGCTAGCTGCCCAGATGAAAGAAGGTGACCAGGATTTAAGAGTTTTCTTCGCTGTGCTGAGCTAATATTGACTACTGAGCTGCAAATGTATTTGAAGAAGAGTCACATGGAAGCTGCTACTCTTCCATTTCAGCTTTGCCCAGGAGGTAACACTAACATGATGCTACACGTGGACAAAGGAGCCAAGGCACAGACCGCATCCTTTGGTACAGCAGCCAAATAATGCTGGCCTGTCCAGTCTGTTAAGAGAAAATTCCAGTATTCCTCTTTATATGAGGAGAATGAATAAAATTAATTTTGCCAAAACTACACCTCTTCCAGATGATGAAGCTAAAGTTCACCTCGGTGGCATCGCCACAACTTTGAAGCAAAACATGAAGAACTCTATTTGGGGAGGTAGATAAAACTCTAGAAAATAATGATGATTAATAACATGAGGATAGGGTTAAATAAAAAGGGAAACTTTAAAGATTGTAAAACCCAAACCGTTCTGTTAACTCAGAAGTGGATTAGAGTGTTCAAAGTGCTTCGGGACTCAACACTATGTAAAGGCTGATTTATACTCCAGGCATCATAATGCCTACCTACTTCAGAATGACAAATAGCACCGTGCTGAGATCTCAATGGCAGCCCCAGAGCACTAACGGCAAATGTCTTCCATCTTAATAGCTGAGCCTCTGCAATTCTCCTCACTTAAAATTCTGAGCGTTTAACACTTCTCGTTGCATCTAAACCCAGATACAAAAACCTTCAAATCAAACTATTTACCTCAAGTGAAATTTACCCTGAATAATTCATAAGCAGCAAAGGAGGCTGGATGTGATGGAGCTGAAGAGTGTTTTAATGAAGTCTGGAATTTAAAATATAATGGTATAAAAGCTATTATGGATCTTTTCTAACCTTATAAGAAAGAATATCAGTCTCTGTAACAATGAAAGATCCCAATGAACAGGAAAAGAAACACAGTTCAGGTGTCTTGTTGTCAGTGACTGATGCTGCTAACAGAATCGCACAGATTACTGCGGAGAAAGGGCTGCTATTTGAAGCAATTCCTGACTAAGGATCTGAAGTGTTCAGATTGATTCTTATTCATCCTGCCCCTGTGAAGGAGTATTGAACCTTAAAATAGCTATAATAAGCTGCAATTCAATTAGAATAAAGTAGGAAAGTCAAGAAAATGCACAGAATGCAGGGCTAGTGTTATGATGGCACTTACCTAACAAGAATTTTTCAGCTTTTAAAGCCCAGGCAAAAAAAATCACTTATTATGTATCATAGCTGGTCATTTCACTGTGGAAATCAAGGTTTTGTATTGTCCTGTTTCAGCACATCCCCTTTAAGGAATAGATACTACTAGAGTGCATAGTTGATTTGTCTGGGCTATCGGTGACAGGCCAGCACTGTCATCAAATAGCATCTGCCTTCTAAGCCATTGCTGACTTACTCTGAATTTAGTTCCTTTTAACCACTTATCCCCAAAAATGTGAAGAGTGGAGCGAGAGGTTCTGAATTAAAAATTCAGCAATAGCACTAACTTTCAGAAGTTTAGGGAAATTGGTCTTCAACCAAATTTCTTCTGCATTGCTAGTAAACGAGCCCATTCTTCTGCATTACTGATTCACAGTCTCAGTGCATGGACAATCTGATTACTTTAAAGGGAATGAAGAATACAAGTTTTGTTGTGTAGAAGAACATACTTGAGATGGTCTGTATTGCAATTTTTTTTCTTTTTTTTTTTCCCCCCTGTTTTACACAAGGAAAAAAACTCAGTCCTTCATAAATTAGGCTGCTAAGTAGAAGCATGTCTTTATCTCAAAAGTGAGCACAAATCTTTTGAGAGCAGTGTGCCTATGATAAACATCTTTTAGAAACAGGTATTCTCCTAGACCACACTAATGGAGGCGTAGATAATATAGTCCTACTTATTACAAAGGCACACTGGAAAAGAATTTTTCAGTTTTGAATTACATATTATCTGAATCTGACTCAACTGTAGTAAAGCAAAGCAGTTAACATTTTTGTATACCTTTAGAATATTAATGCATGAAAGCTGTTCACTGATTAGTGTTGCAGTTTGAAGCTGAAGTACATGCAGAAGTCTGCTTCACTCTGGAGAAAGAGGAGAGATTCCTGAATAAGTCATCTCAGGCTTTAAGACATCTAAATTAAGTTTTCAGACAAAGATTTTTCATAAGGCGAGTCACTTAATTTTGGTTTTCAGGTTTTATTGCCCCACTCTTACGGGTATTTCTCAGAATGCTGAAAGGATAAGGAGTCTTCCTATACAACCCTTAACAGGGACTACAGATGCATCGGAAAGAAATTCAAATAGCTTCCATGTAAATGATGCTGTTCAGAGACAAGCATTTTAAACAGAGAAACACTAGGAAATCGTTCAATACCAGATACAAAACCCAATCATCTGGCAAAACATTCCTTCCTAGCATCAAGGTGATAGTTTGTAATATATCTTTTTAGAGCTGTCTATGGATTAGCATCTTTATTGCTAGGGATTTTTAGGAACATTTGCCCGCCACGTAGAATTAAGATTACATACAAAGTTAAAACAGGTCTGCTGAGATAGAAGTTAGCTGGCAGGGTCAGAGCCAGAGCCAGAGAGGAGTGCTCCTTCTCTAGGGAAGGCAGTTGAATTCATCTTGACCGAGGAGTAACTACGAGATGGGGATGCCCTGGAAATGCAGCTGTTCCCACACCTGTAAAAATGCCATGGGGAGTCCCATGCCTTATCCACCAGTGTAGGCCAACCACCCATTCAGAGAGGAAGGCCTAAAAACCCCCCCTTGATTACAGCAAACGTTTCACCCGCGTTGGTGCAGGCCCAGCAAAAGGAACGTCAGTGCTGACACCAAAATATTTCATGTTAAGAATCTGGTCTATGCTTTGAGGTCTATCAAATGAAGTCCCAAATGTAATTTCCTGAGGTGGCAATAATGTCAGACAGCTGAAGAAGGCCTGTATCTCCATTTTGCTTATTCTAATATACTGAAGGAGTCATACTGTCACCATTTCTTTCCCCACCCTCTGCAGTTACCTCCAAGATAAAGGAATTCCTAGCAGCAATGAAAACTAACGTAGAAGATGGACAGAAAACCACGAGGAAGGCCAGGGATGAATGATGTCATCCTTGGACTTTGCTTGTAAGAAAGAGGAGGAATAAAAAATCTTTACTAACTTCTCATAATTATGACTCCTATTTTTTTTTTCCTCTACTCAAACCACTTTTCCTCTCTAAAATAACAACTCAACCATTGAAATGATTCAGCCTGTGTTAGCAGTGTCTAGCTCCTTACGGTAGAGTGACAAAGGGATGCATTTGTGAATCCACCTTGCATTCTAGTAGGACATGCTCACTAATGAACCCTTTCTAAGCCGAGTCAGAAAAAAGCTCTGCTTAATGCTACTTTTCTTTCCTTCTTTCCTTGGTGATATGGGAAATCTCTCACATACTGGTCTGAACTCTTGAAAAGGGAGACTGTTGCCACATCTTGCTCTGGGCAGAGGGGCTAGGCTTTAAGGGCCAGGGGCAGCAAGCTGCCTAGAAAGACTGTTGTGCTCAAACCTCTACTGAACAATGTAAAATGTCCTCAGGGAATAACAACCCTAGGTGAACAAAAGCAGAAAAATGGTGCTGTCCACCCTCCATTGATAGCTCTCTTTCTTTGGGAAAATTATGGCATAATAGTAGTAATAATGATAATAATGCTAATCACAGAATGGTAGGGGTTGGAAAGGACCTCCCAAGATCGAGTTCAACCCCCCTGCCAGAGCAGGAACCAATAATAGGCTTTCCTGCCACCACTCATGTTCATTTTGCACTTTTGCTTTCAAAGTAATTAACACGAAAGGAAATTTCAAAATTTTCCTTATCCATCTGTTGGCAAAGTAGGACCCCTTCCCCATGGAAGATGAATGATTTGGCTGACTGCTAGCTTTCAGTGTGTACTGGGGGGCTTTATCATGTTGTTTTTGCTGTAGATACAGCATTAAAGATTGCTTGGTGGTCACAGTTCACCTGCTCTGTTAATGCTTTAAGTGATCACTGAAATGTATTTCAAGATTTGGTTTCTGCATCTTTAGTTCTTGTTACGAAACCGATGAAAAAAATGGGTTAGAAATAACTTTAGAAAAATTCAATTAAGTCACCACCATGAAAGAACAGAGATCTGTAAGAATCACTGCAGCAGGTACAAACCCCATGCTCCACCCCAGGTACTGCATACATTTCAGATCAGTAGCATAAATAACAATTACCCTTCGTGGTCACCCAGGTTATCGGTCTGCTTTGCCTTGTATCAATGTCAATAAGCCAAGGAGCCAGTTTTATCACCTTTCCACCCCCTGTTTATGGAAACCAGTTCCCAAACTGCTCTTCCACATGGAGAGGCTTTTACAACTGCAGTCACACTTTAAGCAAACTACAGACGGCATCTGCTGAGCTTCAGAGGACTATACAAGGAATGACATGGCAGGATAACACCACTTTTCTGCCAGTTCACTGGCACCGACTGTTTTAATGGCTAGAAAAATCAAGAAAGCATGCAAAAATCCTATTCCAGTTTCACGGAGGCGTAGCAAACATCAACACCTGAAAGGATTAGAATACCAAATGAAATTACCTTCGAAACAAAGACCACTTTCAAGCGGATAACGGTATAATCCATTTATGAAAGTGCTTCAACACAAAGCACTTTCCCCTTCTGAAACATTCCTCCTCCTCCCTCCCCAACAGTTCATATGAATGACTCATGTGCTGTAAAATCTTTCAGGGCAGGAATCTTCTATGCATACATATAGGTGAGTAATTTAAAGCAAGAGATGTTAATTTATTTGCTCTGATTTCCCACAAATCTGTGAGGATTTACAAAATAGCAAGGTCTGAACTCCCACTCTCTTGAACTCAGGGCTGCCGTCGTGAAACAAATTCCAGTAGTGACACTGATATTCTACCTCTGCATTCAAGTTTAGTAATGATTTTACTAAAATTTATTCCTAGGCTTTCTGAAAATAATTTAAGCTCTACTGATCCACAGTAAAACACGCTGCTTAAACATTACACTCCCTGCGTATTTCACGGTTTAGAAGATTTAAACCCATATATATATATAAAAAAATATTCTGCCACATCAACTGTAGTTTCAGAAGATCCATAACGACTATTTTTCCAAGCGTGTGTATTGGGAAATCTACGATTCCCTGGAAGACTACTGATGTTAAGGTGCATTAAAGTCGATGGGTATTTCTTCATCTGTAAAGCTATATGTACATTTTACCTTCTTAGATATTATTATTCACTAAGGACCCAAATAAATTATGTATGATTCATGCAATAACTCTTAAATTCATTATCACTGAAAATTTGAGCTACAGATGTTGCCAATTCTATCCAATTCTAGGTGATCTGCCTCATTAATGCATTTTCTCTGTTCATCTGTATGCATGATGTACGAGGTTTGGCAAATTGAAAACTTTTGATATGATAAATTGTGAAATAGAAAAGCTTTATAATCATGGAAGCAGTGCTTTCTGAAGATGCTGTGAACATTGCTAATGTTCTGATGTTTACCTAATACATGTTTTCTATAACAACTTTATAGCTAATTTGGGGAGGAAAAATTAGATTGTTGTTATTTTATGCATTAGTTTATATTATTAAAAACTAGATTTTATCCTCTCAAGCATTAAAGGAATGAAGAATCCAAGATTTGTATAGTCTTAGATTTCATTGATCCCGCTGCTTAGTTTTATTTTGGACCAAAAAGCCATCAGTTTGTCAGTCCAACAACCATAAAACCTGTAAAGATTATTTTCATCCCTTGTAATGATTTCTCAGCTTTTAAGTTTCAAGTACACCCTGATTTTTTAAGGGATGTTCCTTGGTCTTTGACAGTCTGTTTAATCCACTGTAGTCACACAGAAATTTAGAATTTCCTACCTGGTGAACAATATCTGTCAGTTCTGGAGAAAATAATGTTCAGCAGGAGGGGAGGAGTTAGGAATAAACGCTGAACAGATCAGATGTACAAAGCTTCCCACTCCCTTTGCCATAGAATACTTTATGTTTCCCAGTCACAATGTGAAGATCTCAGTCACAACTACAGCGTTACAGTTGTGTGAATAAGACTTGTACATCCTTTTTTATTTTTGATGTCTTGTGTCTGCTCGCCTCTTGCTCTTTCCAGGCTTTTAGATCATATTTCAAATTATGAGTTAAAGGGGTTTCATCTAGAACTGGCAATACAGTCAATTCAGTAACCTCTTTCTAAGTCTTTTTGATAACAAGGACTTGTCTCTTCATTCTAAAGTTTAAATATCTTAAATATTAACTAATAATTGTTGTTGTAATACATATCAAACAAAGCCTATGGTTTTATAGTTTCCTTTCTGTTTTCGAACACAGTGAATCTGCAACCCCACCTTATCAAACAGTGAGAGTTTGATAGCTAGCTAGGGGGGGTTGCCTAGAAAATATCAGCATTTCTTAAAACCTAATCTGTGCCATTTCATTGGGCAGAGGGAATATTTCCATGGCTATTATAGCCCATCAGTTTTCCGAGCTTCAGAATTATTTGACAGGTACTTTTGAGTATATTTTTAGTTTCACCTCCTATTCCTCCATACATAGGTATTATTTTTGATTGGTTTTTATGTGAAAGGTGCTGTCCTCAGACTGGTGGCCTAAATATATTGCAGACCTTACTATGCCTCCAGCAAGAACACTGGCAAGTTGGGAGAATAGCACACTCCCCACTTTCTGTGGTACCCTTCAGTATATTTCTAAGGAAGCTCAGAGGTGGTGAGAAGCCATTGTTTGCAGTCAGATCCTATCCACTTTTCTGGAAAGCTGGGAATGCAAATAGCATTCACAGCATAAGATTTCACTTTCAAGAGAAGGATCACGAGAGAACAGTTGTTGAAAGATGTAAACCCACTGTCAGATAGAGGGGAAGATGACTCGGCCACCAGCTCTCAATGGAAGTGGGGATGTGTGCTATTTGCAGTGTAGCATAGGAAATAATTGAATACTTGTTCACCTGAGCACAGAGGCTGGGATGTGGACACTGCCTTCGTAGGACTGACATCCTAGATACTTGTAGTTTTACCCCTGCTGCATCTGTGAGTTTTGTGTTCTTTAAGGCTGATGCCATACCCCTAAAAGCCCATACACCTCAAGCTCTGGAGACATTTTGAAAGAGAGGAAGAACCTTGTCAAACAAGGTATGTTCATGTACTGCTTGGAGTTCTAAAGATGGAAACACAAACCAGTTTGGTTCACTGGCTTCTTTTTCTTCAATACAGACTAAAGAAATGAAAATCATTCCCTGCTGAAACCAATAGGATACTTCTCATCAATTTCCATAGCATCAGAATTTTATCCAGTATTTCTCCATCTGTGGAGAGATGCACAGCACTGAAACATGCACATTGCAGGAAAAATTGCATACAAAAATTCTCTTAGAAGCCTTAGGAGATTTGTATTCTTCCAAGTGGGAAACAATAGCTTTAGAAGATCCGTGGTTTAAAGTAAGAAGTATGGATCTATGTGAACTTCTCTCTTATCTAACTTTAAAATCTTCTGTATCTCTTTGTGCCTTTCAGGCCTCACAAACTGAGGTCCAGCAACAGTAACTGTTGCTTAGAGTTCTCTACCATTCTATCTGCTTACACTGACTGGTCTTTTGCATCCTTAAGGAGGTGATGGCACAGTTGCATCCTTACTTACTCTACGTCCTGGCCAATTCCTTAAGCCACTAATTCACAGCTATTCCCAGTTCTACCTTCTGTCTTCCATAGCTATCCTTCTGCCTTCCACACCTACCCCTTTGCTATACATGAGTCAACTGCTGCAGGAATGGCAAGTATTAAAAGACATCGACATATATGTGAACACATACATAGATATTTATACACATACACACACACACGTGTAGCTTTCAATTCCAGGCTGCTGGAATTGAAATCTTCCTAACGGAGATTTGCTCAAACAAAGCTTTCTACCTTCTGGCTGGGAATCTGAGAATGGAGTAACAGGATAAAGCACAGTGGAAATGGAGTAGCATAGAGAATTCTGCAGTGTCATGAGAGATATCACAGCAAGAAAGGCTAAAAGCATTAGAATAAAACCCTCTCCAGCATCTGTGGGTTGCTACCTGAAGCACAGAGTGATAAGCTACACATTCTTTCTCACAGTTCCTTATTGTATAACCATAGGTATCCCAGCCACAGGATGCTGACCTGACTGGTTTTTGGTCATATAGCTCCCAGGTGCTTCTCAGTCATCTTACTCAGGTTGAACATAAAACCAAAGCAAACCAAACCTTCATTGTGTTCACTTTAATATGCATCATCTTAGAACAAAACCAAAAAACCGCTGATTTTCTTGGCATGAGTTCTTCTGACTGGAGGTATCCTACTGGAGTTATTTTAGCAGTTACATTCCACCAAAACCTTCTCCTCCCTTAAAGAACTAGAGACTTTAGTAAGTGGCAATAACTGTAAGATATTTCTATGGCCGTTTTTATTTTCTCCCATTAAAGTAATTATCGTTACCACAGAAGCCCAACATTGCATGCTGGATAATACCAGTTGATAAACAAAGATGGGTATTTACAAGCAAGTGAAGATAATCTTCACTCTGAGGGTGCTGAGACACTGGAACAAGTTGCCCAGGGAAGCTGTGGATAAATGGAATTGAAGCATTGATACCTAGCTGTTGTTATATTTCACCCTGGTTAAATGGACATATACCCAAGACCAAATCTAATAGCTAGAAGTAAGAAAAATATTAAGAAATTATAACATGGCACCCTAGATTATAAAAAACAAAACAAAACAAAACAAAACACCACCACAGGTTTATTAAACATTAATCATAAATCCTGAACCTAATTCTGATACGATGAGGAGAAAATTAAAAGTAATTAAAGCAAAAGAAACCAATCCACCTAATGAAAATTGCATCCAGTCAAGGTTTTTAAAAAGATGTTTCTAAAACAATTCAGTGAATTTTTAAAGGAGAACAGAAAGCCATTTGGGTGAATCAAAATGAGAGCTTTTCCTTTAAAATCTTTATGGGCTGACAAGGCTGAAAACCCCAGTTAAATAAAAAATCTTGTTATTTCTATCCACTCAATTGGCTGGAAATAGCGCTGCTTAAGTTTTGAGATATTTTCTCTTTTCACACCCATTTACATAGATACAAGAAAAATCAGAAACTTTATATCAGGTGGCTCAAAGGCCTTCAAAATATCCTTTGTGCTATTTTGGTTCTGTTGTCTTTTTCTTCAGAAAGGAAAATCCATGCTGAGCAGACTGCATTATATTATGTAAGCTTTTAAAAATATCTGTACAGTGACGTTCTTCACTAAACATTATAATTCCAGTGCATTTATTCAACAGATTTCCGATTCAAATTAATTCTGAGCTAAATTATTTCCTTGAAATGTATCATAGACATTGCTATTCACCAAACTGAAACCCAGCATCTCTTTCCTTGCTATTTCACACTTTCTGAATATCTGACCTATTTTCATTAATCTCAGTTTTCTCCCCGGAATGCACACCACACATCACACCGACAAATGAAAGGGAAATCTGGTAACACAGAGTTAGCAAAAAGTGAAATATCTGGCCCCTTTTTGAGACAGGTAAAGTGTTTGTTTATCCTGCCTACAGCAGCATATTCAGCAAGAGGCCAAATCCGTCTGTACTGTGCATAATGATTTGTGTTATTCAAGTGTTCCAAAAAAATCAGTTTTCTCTAAGAATGACTGTGGTGCAGCAGCAAAACAATGCATGGCTAATATTCTGCCAGAACATGGCTAGGTGGAATTGATTAAAATACATCTTATCATCCAACTCTGCTTTAAGTAAACATATTTTTGAATGGATTTCACATTGTTGAAGTAACTATATAATATTAAAAAGGTCTTCAGAAGTTCCACCCAAAATAGTACAGGTCGAATGTTTCTGCCTTAGTTCCACAGACAAAAAGTATTAATTTTTTAACTAACCAAAACACTGGAAATGCCAAGATAGTATATTGTATATGCATCTATACGTAGGAAGTAAGGGCAGTGTCTGGGAAAATATCAGTGTTCTCCAAAAGGATTTAGTTATTGGCCCTGACCTCTGAGTTAGATATTCACAGTGCTACAATACACTGTTTTAGAACAGGTTTGGGTTTGGTTTTTTTATATCTACTTAAGAAAAATAGCCAATACTATAAAGAATTAAAAATCAATTATTTAAGGTAAGATTTATTACCTTTTGATTTAAATTAGTGCTTAACATTGGGAATTTAAATTCATCCTATAAAGCATAGCCCTGAAGAACATGAAGGCACATAAAAAGTTAATCCTTGGAGACCTAGTGGTCCCGTGTCCTACTTTTGGAGCTGGCCAGAAGAAAAGCAGCTGAATTCCAAAGGCAGCTCCACTCTGAGTGCCTTACAGATGCGGGAGGGCACAGCTCTCTGCCCCAGCTTACAGATCCACGTCAGGTTTGGCAGGGCCTCCTATTCAGCCAGGTCAGGGAGCAGGGCAACACTTGCTCATCCACCACCGGTCATGCAGAGCTACTAGAAATGCAGCAGGAATCAGAGAAACTCACACTATCACGTCATCTCTGAAGCAGAAGCAACAAGGGAAGGGCCCCATCAGGAAAGCCTGTTTCATGCACATTCCAGTACGGGCACGGGCACACCACTTTGTAACTTAGTGGTACATCCTTTACATGTTCATCTCAAAGCGTAGTAGGAAAAATCTTAGAAACTCTGCTGTAATGACACAAAAGTCGTCTAAACAGATGAAAAGTTACAGTAAGCCAAATGAATGAAAAGTTGAAAATCAGAGTATCTACAGTTCCTTGAGTTTGGAGAAATAAAAGTCTTTTAAGTGACATAACACTCAAGTTACACTGCTCAGTTTATCACAAGCTTTAGCTTATTGTGTTGATGCTAGGTTTTGTGTTCTTAGTTTATGAAGTGTGAGGTGAAGTCAGGTACAAAACCTTCAGTAAATTATAGATAAATTGTTAGGACAGAAGTGAATCTCTCTATCCTTCTCTTGGAAGTTCTGCTATTAGAATTCTGTTGTAATTTATGGACTAATGCATCATTTAGGAAGGAAAAATAATTAATAAGAACTGGAGAGACAAGCAGGAATTTTCTTTGGACAACAACGTAACATGATAGAAGCATAAATGCCCTTACCTGTTAATATTTAAGACAGAGCTTTATTAAAACAAATTTCATTTTCATCAATGACATCATGCAGAGCTGAATTCTTCCCTTAGGAATCACATAGGCACTTCTGTGGGAATAACTAATGGGAGCAGAACCTACACCCTATTCGTAGTGGTGCTGAAAGCATTACAGAAACTGTCCAAGTTTGTTAACGATCAATCTACATCAAGTCTTTTAAAAGTTTAAATATTAAAACTTTGGTATGATTGAGATTTTTGGATTAGAAGGAAACTGCTGGGGTAACAGTCCATTAAGAAAGACAAGCTGTAGGAACTGGGTTTTTCCACTGGTATCACATGAACAGTTTTTGCTCCGCTGTCTAGTTAGATACAAAATCTTAAAACATTCCCTTTTTTTTTCTGGGGAAAAAAAAAAAACGAAACTTTCCTCTTTTTTTTTTATCATTTCAAGATATATTGTCCCCACATTCTAGAGATATTCTCCCTGTCTGTAAATTTTAGTAGTGAAAAATGTTTTGTTAGCTCCACAGAGTACTCCTATGAGCTAGCTCTGTCTGCTTAGTTCCTACTAACCACACATTATCCAAGTTAAGCTCACCAGCCCCTGCAAAAATACCCACAAAAGAACCCCAAAGCACAATAATTGGGAATTCTATCTTTCCTTGGAATGTCATTCTTTTATATTAGAAACTCTTAGGTTGTTGTTCAAGACTGGGTTCAAGCCTTTTAAATTACACAGAGTTACAGTAACTGCTTTGGCCCCAGAGACTTAAACCTTCGTAATCTCTATAAAATAGGGGGCAGTGTATTTTTCAAAGGTGTCTACAGTGCACAGATTGCTCTGTCAAGCTACCACGGTACAGCAATATCTGATCATCCAATCACCATGGGATTTAGATGGTCTTTGCTCCATCTCCAGGCAGTTTATATTGTGGGGTACAAATGCAGACCCATGTTTGTGATGTGGAACTTGGAGTAAGGAAGGGGAAAGGAGGAGAAGGAAAAACTCCTCCCCTCTGTCAGTCACTGGTTTATTATCATGTCTTTTGGAGAAATGCTTATGGCAAATGAACTACTTATGGCAAGTGAACTTCCTAAGTTCCCTCCTTGGCTCTGGTTAGCACTGGCCAGAAGCAGCAGAAGGGATTCTGTTGGGAGCCCCAGTACTAAAAAGTTCCTAGGTGTGAGGTCCGAAGTATACAATAAGAATTCTATCAATTTTGATATGGCTATTGGATTATCTATTACTGTAATCTGTAAAGGGCTCTTCATGCAGTAAAATAAAAAGTTTAGGTTATTTATGGCAGTAAAGCACGCTGGCTGCTTGAAACCATTACTGGAGATAGTGGGTATTCTTTCCTGCCATGATCATCTTGAAAAGTTTCTTAAGTTCCCTTCAAATCATGTTTTTCTAGGCATGTATTTCCCCAGAAACGACGTTATAAACTATATCTAAAGATTCAGAAACGTTGTGCAGCCTGCTCTGCCATTCAGTGGAGACGTTATTTTCAGTATTAGAGTAAGACAGTTTAATATGTCAATAAACATTGCACTGAAAAAGAAATCAGCAATATATATTTAAGTCATCAGCAGGACTAAATTATCAAAACTATAAGTAATATGTCATATTAATTAAATCTGCAAGACCATCTGAAATTTGACAGAACTCACACTGCATTAATGGGTCTTTGAATCAGGCCCTTAAAATCAAGAGCTCCTTGTAAGAGGTAATTACACTGTTTGCTTGTAAGGAAAAAAGAAAAATCTCAACGGGAATGTAAGTGTAGGAAGTGTTGGGATTTTATGATAACAAGTTCTGAACCACTTCTGGAGGTTATTGGTAAGTAATAGGAAAAAATAGGAAAAAAGGAGAAAAAAATCAGATATGAATAGGTCCTTTTTCTGAAGGGTATACGGAGCTACTTTTCTCCAAAAAAAAAAAATAAAAATCCTACCTTTTGTTTAAAAGAAAACCAAAAGCAACAGCAAATTTTAAAAACCTTGCTTAGTTTTCTGTTTCCATGTGTCCAGTATCCAAAAATTAATTCTGAAATCATCATGTAATAAGGTAGAATAGGTGGAGATGTTAGATTTCTAGATTCTACCAGAAAATAAGTCAAGGTAGAATATCATATGCAGGTTATTTATGTACTTGCTGAGGGAAAACCATTTAAAAGGGAATAAGTAGTAAAATAGGTATTAAAGGGTACTACTATGAACTGTAGAAGCCTATGTTTACTAATTAAACTCAGAGGAGATTAAATGGAGATTAACTATTCCCAGCGTGACAGTGAAGTCAGCTAAGCACTGAGCTCTGTTACTCCTTGAAAAATAACTTCTTGGTTCTACTTGGTCTGAGACAAGGACTGAGGGATGGGCAAGCAGGAACCACCCGAGAAAAGAGACTTTTTCCAAGTCACTACACCTGCTGAATTTACAGTGCCTCTTGGACCACCTGATGTTCAGAAAGATTTCCTTTTCAGACTTTGGTGAGTTACGTGTTTAACTCTAGCAGTAGTTCATATTAAATAAGCATTCCTGGAAAGTATTCTCCCAGGCAGAATGCTCGACTCTGATAGGAAACATTTCTTGATCCACTTGAGTCAGAAGTTAGCACTTCAGAACTGCAAGTATCCTTTGAGAGCCTTGCCGTACATATCCTTACCTCTGACTATGCTGCCACCATATGTCACAAGTTACTAACAGGTAACACCAGTAGCAATTGCATCCAGATTTCAGACTGATGATCTTAAATGGATTTCTCTTATAATTCTTGTTAAGAACATACTGAATTCGTGCAACACTTCATTGTCTAGATATTTCCTGGTCTTTCTAGAGAATTATTGAGCTATTGTCTTGCCTAGCTCTCATTTGAAGTGGTACTTGACTGCAACTTCTTTCCATTCCTAACTGAGATAGTCAGAGAAGCATCACTGAACTTCAGAATTACTTCAGAGGAAAAAAGTATTCTTATCCTCCCCAGAAAAAGCCAAGGATATTCAATCCTACTCGCGTATTAAATTTGGGGAGGGGAGTTGTGGTTGGTTTTGGTTGTTAGTTTTGTTAAAGTCAGGCATGGAGAGTAATTTACTTCCTCCTGAAAGCTTTAAAGCTCTCTGTCTACAAAATTAGAAACTATTTTTGGTCTCCTGTATACAAAAGATTTGGTAAAAACAAATTGGCCAGTATTAGGTGAAATGACTCTGAAGGTCAAACATATTTTTCAAATAAAAATCTTTCTTTTCTAGAAAATCAGTAAAATAAACATTTCACAATATGTCCAAACCCTTTTGTACAAAATATAATCCACCTAAATCCATCTGAAGTCTTGGACCCAGCCCTCCTAAACGGAAATTGTCTAAACATTGTTTATCCAAAAGTTAACTCTTATGCGATTAGGGAGAGTTACATAAGCTCCGTGGCTTTAGGGTATCTATTCCTCAAATCTTCAAAATAAATTCACATCGTACCGATATTCAATAGCTGTTTAGGGCTCCTAAGCACAGATATCAGAACACCTCACTTCCAGGAATGCTCAGGATTGTTCAGAGTCTGAAAGTAGGAGGCAATGTAGCTGAGGCTGCCAAAGCAGGCTCGGTCATGCCCGGATCCCAGCAAAGACATGCTGCCCAGTACAGTGGGAATTCAAATGCCTTCAGTGATGTGGAATTTGTACCATCTCTTTATAACTTGTTCTATTTGCATTTGTGCACAACAGTTTGGTTATGTCAAAGTGTTGCTGATTTTGTGAAATTATCTTTTCTGATTTACTGAGATAGAACTTGTCAGCACCAACACATGGAACTTTTTCTTTGCAGTCTTCAGGCAGTATTAATAGCTTGGACTGGAAAAGTTCTGATTTCTATTTAATATGCATTGGAGTCGCACATCCTTTTCATTTTGTGTGCCTCCCTCTGACTGAACCAAAATTCAGTAGCAATTTAGTCGGTAAAAAACCCCAACTCTATTCCCTTTGGTTTTCTCTACTATTTATTAAATTTCAGATGACTGCCTCATATAGGCTAGATTTTTAAAGCTGGACGAGAGGTACCCGGAAAGGGACAAAGTTTAGTGCTAGACCCTGCCCAAAGGGCACCTCAGCAAGACAGCTGGTGAGAATGGCCTGCTCCCTAGAGCTTGGGCGAGCGCTGTGCTGCAGCCTAGGACCAGGAGAGCTCCACTTGGCTGCTTGTGTTCTCAGTAGCTAATGTGAAGTTAGTTCAGTTCTCTTGTCATTTCCCCAGCAACAGCGACAGGCGCATAAGCACAGCCCGAGCGCAAGAGGAGAGAGAACAGA
Organism: Chloroceryle amazona; assembly: GCA_027560015.1. Taxonomy (NCBI): domain Eukaryota; kingdom Metazoa; phylum Chordata; class Aves; order Coraciiformes; family Cerylidae; genus Chloroceryle; species Chloroceryle amazona. The sequence continues at coordinate 26,505 of JANHFX010020340.1, forward strand.
TGGATGCAGACAGGGGAGCGCACAGAAACCGTGGGACCATATTGGCAGTAGTCATAACACATCACCAGGCTAACTGTCGGCACGATCCCTGCAGGCACGGGAGCAAAGGGGACTTAAGGAGGGATTTGAAGAGGATAATGAATTATCCCAGCAGAGAGATACAAAAATCTCTTCTCAGGCATGAGGGACGGTGCGAGAGAAAGGAGAGTCTGCTGAAATACATAGTGGAAGGTGGGGAAAACACTGTCATCGGGAGCTGTCTGCGAGCAGGAGTCAGGCATTTGACACTGAGTGGGAAATAAGCAGGGAGGAGTGAAGAGCCTTGAAAGAGGAGACAATTTAACACCTGATGCATCGAAGAGAAAGCAATATTGTCAGAATGACTGGCTAGCAGACTGTTTATAGCAGCAGTCTCTATGCATATCAACACAGTAATGAAGGTTGGGTAAGACTATCAAAACAGAAAGGTCGTGGTTGTTTGGTTGGGGGTTTTTTTTGTGCACCGGAATTAATTTCAAAAAACTGCATCTGTCATAAAAGAGAAGCATTGCAATATAAGTGAAAATAAGGTTGCCTAATAAGAAAACCAACTGGCAGAATCTGGCCAGTTACATTTCACTGCATAGCACCATTAATTCTAGCAATACTAGCAATGGAACAGGCTGAAATTGTCATCTCTGCCAGAAAAAATATTTTGGAAGACAACCAAATCTATGATGGATGTAGGCAGGCAAAAATCCATTTAAATCAGTGGTGCAGCACCTGTTTCTGTCAGCTGCAATAGTCTCCCTTGATGTTTTGTGAAGTTTATGACAAACAAATTACAATACAGGAAGAAAGCAAAACTTGCAATGTACCACACAGAGATATAAATAAGGCACAAGGGTTGCTTCTTGAAACATGCATGTTCCACTCCATGCAACTTCAGTCAGAGAAGACTTCACAGAAGAAAAATATACTGAGATAATACAGGCATAAAATACAAAGTTTTTGAGAAAGTTAAAGATACAGAACACTCTCAACAGCTGATTATTTCACCCTATACTTAAAGTGCCATTCACAGCATTTTAACCCACAATTATCTCAAACTAGGTATTTGCAAGTCATATCCCTGCAAGAAAGGTTGGAATAGTCTCTCAAAGACTATTAAGTGATAATTATGTAGCTTTAAAAATTATATTTGTCTTCTATCTACCTTCAGTATCTTGTCTTCTATTTAATTTAGCTAATAGCTAAGAAAAAAAGAAATTCTTTCTTAAGAAGTAACTCCATACAAGGTTTTCTGAAACTCCATGAAACACAGAGAAGATGTGTCACTTAGCCATATGTGCCTGGATAAAGATCTACGTGAACAGAGGAGAAAATGAACTAATAACTGCCATCTTTTCTCCCAGTATCACTTGGTCTTCTATAGATCTGTGAGTAGAATTACTAGTAAAATTGGCTTGGCTTCCCAATCACATTCATAGAAGATCTCAACTTCTCATTTTCAGGTATTTTCCCAGAAAGATCCATTAAACAGAGACAGGTTGTTTTTCTCTTCACCTGATTTTTCAGAAATCAGAGAAAACAAAGTTTAATTTTAGAGACTAAAAAGAGCCACTGAGTAATTACATAGCTGCCTAATGGAAAGAGAATTTGAGTGTCTTTGGATTTTCCCCATCACACCACAATACGGCAATCTCTGTCCCTCTTCTGGAAGGCTTGCCCTGTCTTTGCTATAGCACAATACTAAACATTTCCCTGAATATAGGGTGCTTTAGGTATTTAAGCACATCTTTGCAAGAGAGATCAGCTAATATTTCTGTCCACTATAGAGGGTACAAGAGCATGAGATTAATACCTAGTTTTCCTGTTTATACGGGAGACACTTGCAAGCAAGTGGTATAAATTATTGACATTTTCATTCATTATTTCCAGAGCTTTAGCAGAATTAAAAAACCTCTTCTCTACTGCTTATCACACACACACACATTATTACCTAAAAGGCACTCTGAAGAAAGTTAATAAAAGAAACGTTCTGTTATGAAAGCAGCTAGAAATAAACACAAAACTCTCTTGTGGACCAATGCACTGGAAATGCAGTTTACAAAGTCAGATCAGTAGTGTCAGAACAGCACAGTACGTATTAACCATGGCATCTCAGCATCTCCCTCTGCCTTTCGACTGAGGCAAAGCAAAGTGGCCTTCAGTCATCCCCTAAAAACAGGAGTCCCAAGGGTCTACCCGAAAGAATTCAGGAGGCACTCAATATTTATGCTGTCATATTACATAATGCATGCAATGAAATGGATCCCTACCTGATTGCAAATAAAACTTTCAGCTGTCATATCCAGCTTTGTTTCCAGTTTATTTCATTCTTTGAGGCTCCCCAGGTACTCAGCCTCTCAATTAGAATGGACTAAGACAAATCCAGCCTCTGAATTCTTAGGATAGCTCTAAGTCTTTCCTCTCTAAGAAGAAATACAGCTAGGACATCTCAGCACTGTAAGTGCTTCCAGACCCCAGTTTCTCTTGTAGTATACTAACAACCCAGTGGAATTGAGGAAAAAATGATACACCTAAGGATCGGGGCAATTTTTAGCATCCTCTCGTTCCCTTGTAGCTCACATGAAAGCCTTGCAGCAGACATTCTCTCCCTGCTCATTCAGCCACTTGCTGCCCCTCACGAGGGCATAAATTTTTTCTACAGTGGAGCTCTTCAGTTCTGTCAGCATCACACAAAAATCCCCTAGGACATAACTCTGGTAGCAGATCCATTTCCAGGAACTGTGGCATGAATTCTACCTGTTGTCAGTAGCTGCCAAATTGTAAAGACCCGGTTAGGGAAGACAGCTTAAGGGCTTTTACATCTGGACCTCAGTCACTATCAAGATTTTTACTCAACGCTGTCTTTTAATTCCTCGGTAATTTGATGTATTCAAAATAATTATCAGACTGTCCATGATTTGTTAAATAAAGCAAGCTCTCTATGAAAAGGTGGAGAGCTTATACTAACCAATGCTTATCTGGGGTAATTATTTTGGGGAAGTGAGCACAACACAAAGTCTAAAGTCCATTTTAGAGTGATACCCCCCCTGGAACATCACTGGGAATACAATAAAAAGAAAGCCCATTCATTGGCCATGTAGGGCTAGACCCCAGAGTATGGTGAAACCATACTGTGGTTCAGCAGCACCTATATATGAAGCACATGTATGCATATGAAGCTTTTGCTATCTATTTCACAACAGTGCCCTTTTTTTACAAATCCCTTCTCTGCCCAAACTGGTTCCAGATCTCTTCTCCCAGTTAAGGGAACTTCCCGGCCGTAGGACCAGTACTGTGGCATCTGGGCACCACAGCCCGTCTGCTCGTGCATATGGGTGTAGTACAGTGACAGCTTTACTGCATATTAGTCATGCATCACGTTCCACATTTCTTCATCGAGGCAAAAGCAGTTTATGACTTGAAGCAAACAATTTTATCCCAGGGGCTTCTCAGAGACAGGCAAAAGGCCAGGGCTTAGGTCAACAACTCAGGAGTTTGGCAACTAACTCCCACTGTCGCTTCCTTTGTGAGGGTCCGTTATCTGATCACGCTGAAGAATGTGCCACGGCCCCCTCTGCTTACTTAAGGCCAACTCGGGTCGGTTGCCCATGGATCATGTCCAGATGGCTTTCAAATATCTCCAAGGATGGTGACTCCACAACTTTTCTGGGCAACCTACCTATGCCGTCTATCACCTGCTGCTAAAGTTCCTGAGGAAACAGGGCTACCAGAGGAGGAAGAGACTTAAACTCAATATAAGTCAGTGCCTACAAATCTCTGCAGGTTCCAGGTTAAGCATCCCGAATGAGGTCAGCAAGCTATAAAAGCTCCTATCAACTAAAGGTACGGGCAACTTCATGCAGCAACATCCTTTGTCTGCCCTGAAATTATACCAACAAAGCAGGGTGTGGTGACCCCTAAACCACCCCTCAGAACCAGATCACCTTGCTGTTTACCCCAGGCAAGGGAAAGCAGGAACACTGTGTCCAGACAGCACGCTTCCAAGCTGCCCGTAGACAGGATGGCTTGGATACCACTGAAATGAGAATACCTTAAACATCTCTATTCAATAAAAGCATGCCTCTGATTTCCCTGGAAGTTTTAAAGGTAAAAGAAACCTGGCAATTTAGAGAAGTTAAGCATCTTAGAGGTCGATCTTACTATGATAGATTCAACAGTGTATTAGAAGACTGTAGAATATAACAAGAGAAAAAAAACAACCACAGATTCCAGCACGCAGACACGTGATTCAGATTTTGCAGTATGAAACTCTATACCTATTCAGCTGCCTCTTCACTGACAGGAATATATTAGATTCTGCTATAGTTATTTCTCAAGTACGGGAATATTAAAAATGTTTTACAAATACTTCATTCTTCTAAGTCAGGCATTTCTTAGAGAAATAAAAAATCCTTCTAGCTCCACTCTAAAGGTCATGCCAACTATAAAGTCTAATAAAAAATTTCCAGATGGCAGCAGCCAATTTCCAATAAGATTTAATTTGGTTAATTGACTGTCTTATTTACTAATTTATAGGAGTATGCAGTTCATTTAAATTAACCTCAATTGCTGCCATGATTTAAGCAAGGTTAAACCACCTGAGATGACAAAGGAAAAAAAAAAAAGAGTTGTGTGTGTGAAATGACAAAGAGGATGTTTTCTGATTTGACATGCTACTAGAGTCATTGGGACTTCAGAGGTGCTCAGTTTTGGTTAGAATGAGGAAAAATAGGAAATACTGACTAAAGTAACTTAGCCTAACTTATCTGAACTTTCTTGCTACAATTCCTTTAAGTATTTAAAAACCCAGCAGACCTCTGGGTGGAACAGGAAAGCAAACAAGCCAACCAGTGGGAATAAGGGACTCATCTCAGCTTAGAGGGCTCATACTGAAAAAGTTCTTCAATCAACACAGTCCTCAGCAGCTAAACTGTAGCACTGCTTCCTTCCGCCTTGTTCTGCAAAA
>JANHFX010020341.1:0-43540 GCA_027560015.1 Chloroceryle amazona
CTGCGAGGAAGTTTTTTTCCAGGGCAGGCCTCGTGTCTGTTTTTTTTTTTTTGTAAAATCTTCCGATGTCTTTTGGGGGCTAAATAAGCGTGTGTTTGTTTAGGAGCTCAGCACGTAGCTGGAGTCTTAAGAGCTTGGAGAGAGGCACAGAGGTACTGGGAAAATCGCAGAATAACCACTGGCAGGGATGGTTATGACTCTAGTTTTTAGGTGTGAGTCAAGTGGAGTTGGATTTATAACGTCCTGTCAGCTCCTTTTTCTTGTCCAGATTTTTCTCTTTCATTTTTCATACTTATTTTATGTTAGCCTGTTTTGGTTTTAGACATAGGTAGATTTATGTAGATGGAGCACCATGAGGAAGGATCTTTGAAGCCTTGTCAGCTTAGCTAAGGACAAGTGATTCTCTTGATGCTTGAAAACACATACAGGTGAGTGAGCTTTGGGGACGGGTGTGTGCATCAGATTTAGAATCTTCCCTTTGCATTTGAGAGGGTGGAGAGGTGCAACTTGCCATTTGGCAGAAGGGGTGGTGTTTTCCTACCCCAGAAACACAATTTAGGAATTCCCTTTACTACCATATGTTACTGTGTTTGCAGGACCTCATTATTTAGATACTGCTGCTGTCATTGAAATTGTGCCAGCTCTGAGGACAGCTTGTTTGTCCAAGTGACTTCAGGTGCCATGCGTACTGAAGTAGGGACAGCTTAAGGTCTGCTCTTATTTCAAAAGAGTTTGGTGGCTTGCCAAAAATTATACTCAATTTTGAAAACAGAAGTAATAGGCCTCTGTGAAAATGCTAAAGTTTAGTGGTGATTGACATGGTCACTGAGACCTAGCTATTGATTGGATGCTATAGACAGTAGCTGGGTTTGCTTGTGGGCTTTGTGAGTGAAAGTTAGCCTTTAAGGAACAGGAAGAAACTGCCATATGGCTTTTGATGTCTGGTCTGTAAGTCAGGGAAGTCTTCTTGCTGCTTGTTTCTGCTTTTTCTTTGAGATTCAGAAAAAAATGGAGGAGGAGAGGGACTGCAGATCAATGTGGCAAAAAGTAGCCTGAAAAGGGAATAGGTTGGTGTCTGATGGGGCTACGTTTTTTGAGGTTCTACCATGTCACATTGCTGTGCTTTTCAGTCTTGTGACCAGTGGTCATAAGTAGTGGAATCACTGGTTATGGCTCAGTGCCTTCAGTAGAGTATGATTCTAGCAGATGCCACTGGTGTAGTAGAGTTTAGGGAGATTATGTTTTGTTTTCTTTTTTATGGAAGTAATTATGATCCCATCCCCCTACCCTAAAAATGTTCTCCTTGCAATATTACTGAATCATCACTGTGCTCTGGTTCCAGTCTGATAATGCCAGACTAAAATAGCATCGAATCTGAGCAAACTGAGCTGCTGGTGTAGGTGTATGTGCTGGCACTTCTTCCATTCCTTCTTTCTCAAGTACTCTCCCAGTGACTAAGTGTTTTCAGGCTGCGCACCCCCTTTTCATGAATTTCCATTCAGTGTTAGTACGTGGGGATCAGATTTGGAGCACGTTGTTGCAGGGAATGAAATACTTGTCAAGTACATTATTTATTTTTATGAACTAGGAGTTAGGACTTTTTTGATAGTGCCATTTTGTCAGTTTGTGTGTGAAACCCCAAGGGAATTTTTAGGGAGTATCTTTTCTAGAAGTATCTTACTTCATAAAACAGTTCTGGCTTTGAATGCGAAGTTGTTACTAACGTGCCTGAAGAACTTCTCTGTGAGAATTTGCAAACTAGAGGAAGAGGTGGCTGAAAGGCTCTCGACTGTCTCTCTCGAGTCATTGAGTGGCTCTCTTGGCAGTTTTCACAGGGCAAGACGTTGGATGGCAAGGCTGGCTTAGCCATCCCTTCTCCACATCTCCCATTTCCCACCAGCATCCACCACTTTGGGTAGAAGTGTGGATATTCAGGCAGCTGTTTTGCCCCATCTGGGGAGGTGGTGCACTGATGAAGTGGGCAGCTGGGACTGCTGTTGGCAGCTTTGCCATCACAGGCTTTGCAGGTCTACGGTTAGTGTCTTCACCTAAGGAGTCTTGTTAAAGTACCACCATGACATGAGGTGCACAGTCAGGCTTACGTGAAAGATACCTAGAAGTCTTTCTTATGAACTTCACTGGTTTCCCTAGTGGTACTGAGTGAGAAGGATCCTGACTTTACATCTGGGTTTGAATTAAAGTAATATTTGCTGTCTCATTTCTGTAAGTTTTAATTGCTAATTTTTTATTTTAAATCATTGTTCACTTGAAACAGTGTGCTGTGCATAGTTTGTGTGTATTAAAATATAACCCAAACGGAGCATTTCTATACAGCAGACAGTTAAAAGCAGTTGTAACTTAAGCAACTATTCCTGGCAAAACTGAAGTGAACAGCGAACTAAGTTAGATTTACCTTATCTGTACGCCTGAGGTAAAATGGGTGATTTTATTCCCTGTTTTTCAGTCTGGAGATAGTGCAGCTAGCGAGCTGGCTGAATCACTGTGTACTCTGGTAGAATGCTACTTAATTTATTTAATTTTTAATATTTTTTTCAGAATTAGCTTCGTTGACTCGCTTGCAGTGCCATGTCTTTCTGAATAGCTATATTGTGCTACATATAATGGGAAGCCGTACCCAAAGTTTGAATTTTCATTGCCCTTTTAAAAGGACAAAGTCTTCTGCTACAGCTTTTTTTTTCTGATTTATCCTCTGTCAAGATCCTGCACGAGTGCTAGTGCTAACCAAAGGAGAGGAGGGGAATGGGGAGGTTTACTGAAACAAATCCTGTCAGTCATGGGCTGCACTTGCATCATCTGGAAGCTGTTGTGAAATGGCAGTTTAAGAACAATGGGTGTTTATAAACACAAGTGAAGTGGATTTAATTGATTGTCCATGAAGAGAATGTAGACAGATTATAAAATGACAACCAATTAAATAGATATTGTAAAAAAAAAAAAAGTTCTTAAAATTCCAGTGTCAGCACAATATGAGTAATTTGTATGCAGGCTGAGAGCTTGGTTTGTTTTTTTTTTTTTATTAAAAAAGGCCAGCTTTTGGGGGGTTGGTATGTCAGTACATAGACATCTTAAAGTCCTTCCCTTTGAAGTTGTAAATGTTTATTCAGTTTTACATAGGCATACCGAGATGCTTTAGTGAGGCTAGCTTTATAGAATCAGGACCTTATTTGTTGGAAATAATGCTGCAAAATCTTGTAGCCAGAACCAAAAGACCAGGGCTCATCAATCTCCATGGTTTGCTGTCATCTTGGTGCTACTGTAAATAATCTACTGATGTCTTCCTATTATAGGGGAGTTGCATGTTCTTAAAGAAAAGAAAGTGAGAGCTCGATTTCTGATAAAATAGAACAGCTCTCTCTGCTCATTTGTAGATCAGATAGTTCTCGGGAAGTATGCCGGTAGCCTCGTTCCTTTTCCAAGGGGAAAAAAAGTATTAATAGCAGGGTGCTGTCATGAGATTCAGGATTAACACCTCATCACCTTTATAAGATAAATTACAGCACAGCTACTAAACCAGCCTAAAACCAGAATGTCACAATTATGTGAGGGAAGTACATCCTGCAGTGTAGCAGCGTGACTTCTCTCAGCGTTTTTAGTTTCCATGGTTGTTACCCTCTGTTTTACAAGGTTAGCATTCGTTTTCTTGTCAGATTTCCATCAGCTAGGAAGAAGGTAATGTGCTCTTCTCATAATATCAGGGTGTAAGTTTTGTAGTTTGAACCTTACCAACCCCTTGCATGTTGCTTGTCTTGCATGTGTGCAAAAGAAAGGTTAGATGCTACTTAATGTTATGTCTCATAAGCTTTTACTTTCACTTTAGATAATAGAGAAGTAGCTGCAGATTTAGGCCTGTCTTTCAGTCAGCTAGCCTGAAGCAGTAAGTTACTCAGCACTGCAGAATACCAGGAGTTTTCCTTTCCCAGCTGTTCCTCAACTAGACGGCAGGATTGACTGGCCATGGAAGAGTTGGAAATGGTCCGATGTGGCATCAGGCTTGCCAGCTTTTTGTGTCAACATGCCATGGATTCTCCACCAAAAAAACACCAAACCAAAACCATTTGCTTGTTGGCTTCCTGTGCTGCAGAGCTGCCTTTCATCTGTGGTTTTATGCACACAGCTTTACTGTCTTCAGCAGCTTCCAGTTCCCTGCTCATCAGGCTGCCAACTAGCCATTAGCTGTGTAGTTTATGAAAACTTGTTCACGCTTCAGTTGAGATTGTCAGGAGTAGATGGACTTCAACTCTGTTTCACGTGTTATAAACCATTTTTTTGGCATCCTGGAGAAATTAAGCCTTACAGTTCCCAGTTTATGTCCATTTAATATTTGCTATTATTATTTTTTAAATATTTATTTCCATTTAGTATGTGTCTTTTTTTGCGTGTGCAAGAGGTGATGATGTCGTCATTCTGCTCTTAACACTTTTCATCTTCTTTCTCTGCCGTATTTTTGCAAAGAGGATGTTTCTCTATATTACTTCTTTCTTTTCTGTAGGATTGGCTGACCGAAGCAGAGTTTAGTTAGAACTAGTGGTTTTCAACTTAATATTTGTGGACCCTGGGGAGGGAGACGTGGGGGTTACTGCACCAACTTACCTGCAGGGGTTTGTAAAAGTTAATTGGGAAAAGTGTTTTGTTTCAGTTACAGTGCTGACTATGGAGCATGCTGTGGGTCTGCTGTAAACCACCTGAGCAGTCAACAAACTTAAAAGAAAATGCTGAAAATAATTGGTTTGAATCATGATGCCTCATTTAATTGCCACCCTAATTTGAGTCATGTGACCTTGGGTGGCTGCTCAGTTTCTGGGGTTTGACATGCATGCTTTTCTCTGTCGCTGTTATCTTGGCAGTGTGGAATATTCTCTGCCTCTGAGTTTCTTGAGAAATGTACCGTAGTGTCTGGGAAACAAAGGGAAGGGAAAGCGTTAAATTAAAAAAGCCAATGCCTTTTTTATTTTTTCAAGGCAAAGCACAATTTGTGTGAAACTGCCTATGATGTGTTCTACTTGTTAATAGTTTTGCTGCTTTCTCTTTTCTTCACTTGAAACAGAGATGTGTGGCCCTGACAGCACCATGTACAGGTCTGTTGGCCTAGAGGGTTTCTGGGTTTGTGTTTTGATTTGTTTTTAGCCTGCTGTGTTGCTGTAAAGCCAAGGGGAAAATGCTTTCTCAACAAATTTCATGCATTTGAATTTTGTAGATCAAATTTATCTGGAGATGGGTGTCCTTTCATAGGGTTTGTGTTGCTATTTAAAGAAAGAACCTGGAAGTTTTCAGTTCTTTATTATTAAGTGAAAAGGGAACACATGGTTGTTATCAATTTAGATTGCTTAGCTTTCCCATTGCCAAAATAGTTTTGACCCAATTCAGAATGTAATTATTACATAATACTCCAGCTAGGTATAGGTCAAAGTCCTTCAGTTGTCTCCCTTAGGAATTAAAACCTTTTGTGGGCAGTCAGCATATTTGCAAACCCTTTTGTTGTTTCAAGCCAGTAAATTCAAAGCTAGAAAACTAAAACTTCAGGATGTCCAGGCACACTCAAGTATATATGGTGATGAAAACTGAAGATCTTATTTGGAACTTCCTAACTGTGATGAGTTCCATGTATTTCATGTTTTTCTATTGTAAATATGGGAAGGGTTTTTCTTTCTGTTTGTAGTAGTTAACAGTTGGAGTGCATTACCTTGTGGCAAAATCCAAAGGATAGACAAAAAAAGGATGAATAATTGTAAAGAATGATATGCTAAAAATATGAGATAGGAAAGAGTAGAAACACTGTACAAAGAACTGGGAAAAAAGACTTAACAGAAAATTTGGAAAGAATTTATCAGCTGGGAAACAAAGAACCAAATTTAGTTGTAAAGTGATGATGCTAACTGAAATATTAGAATAACTATTCATGGTTAGTTTCCCATCCAGTATGAAGTGCCATTAACTCTTGTAAAGAAAGAAAGTAAGTTTCCATAACGTTATATTTCACAGCTCTAAGAGCATATCTGTTTGCCAAAGTTTAAGTATTTATTCTTGAGAGGGTCTAAAAATGTTGTGCTGGAGATTCTTGCCTTTGTTTTGCTGGTGATGACTAGCTGAGGGATTAGAATGGAGTGGTGGTGTTATCTGAGTTGGAGAGCGCATCTTTCCCCTTCAGAAAACCCAATGTCCTGGTGTCTAGGGTACTTCCCATGTGGGAAAACTTACAGTTCCCGTCTGCTGACTTGGATTTAGGGCAGGAACTTTACTCTTGAACAAGATGTCACTTCAGGAGATGCAATAGGAGGAACTACTTGCCATACAGAACTCTGTGTAGACATACCAGAGGAATAGATGTTTGTGTTTTTTTCAGTATTCAAATGGGTGTGCATTCCCAAAGGCATAATCATAACATTCACCCAGGAAGGTGACATTCTGTAATATGAGGTTATGATTAGTAATTTTATGCTGTTATCTCTGCTAATATTGCAACATACTCTCATCAGTATAATATTTTTCTGAAGCAAATTAAAAAAAAAATACTGGAATTAAAGTTAGAATGCAATTGGAGGGGTTTTTTTTATTGTTATGGAATCTAGACTTTGAAATGCACTGGACAAATCATAGAATGGTTTGTGTTGGAAAGACCTGCCGTGGGCAGGGACATCTTTCACTAGATCAGGTAGTTCAGAACCCCATCCAACCCTTCCTCGAACACTTCCTGCAAGGGGGCATCTGCAGCTTCTCTGGGCAACTTGTTCTTGTGTCTCACCACCCTCACAGTAAAGAATTGCTTCCTTGTTTCTAGTTTAAACCTACTGCCTTTCAGTCCTAACCTGCTCCCTTGTCCTGTCACTACAGGCCCTGGTAAAAACTTCATCATTCTTTTAAGCCCCCTTTAAGTACCGAAAGGCTGCAATATGGTCTCCCTGGAACTTCTTCAGGCTGAACAACCCCAACTCTCTCAGCCTTTCCTTATAGGAGAGGTGTTCCAGCCCTCTCATCAGTGTTTATTACTGTTGATGGCTTCTGGTAGTCTATAACTTGATTTTTATGTCATTTGAAGAGACTCTGAGAAGAGGTATCATCCTGGGGTAAAGGCAGAGGCTTCCTTTGAGATTATTTCCCCCCCCCTTCAGATTGTGATAGTGTTATTTTTCTGGTTCCGCAGCCTATTGTGGATGAGTTAATTAAGGCGTGCAAGGTTCTTATATGCTGAGGATCTAGAAGAGCTCTTGTCTGCTATGAAGTGCAGCTGGTCAGAGCTGAAAGCCCAACTGTGATAGGTAGGGAAGTGTCCATTTAGTAGTAGATGCTCAGTAGCAAATTGCTTGGGATTTCCATTGTACTTTTTTTCCAGTGTAACTTAACAGATTTTCTGTTTTGTTTTTGTTGTGGTGGGTTTTTTTTGGTTGGTTGTTTGGTTTTTGTTTGTTTTGTTTTGTGTTTGTTGTTAGGTTTGTTTTTTATGTTTTTACTTCATGCAGGCAGGGTTGGTTTGTATCCAAAGTACAGCTTTTGGAATATTCCTTAGCTGAAAGTAGCTCAGTCATTGTACTGCTCTGCATCCTCATAATTTCAGAAGGGGTCTTCTCTAGAAAAACTAAACAAACCTTTACATTTCTAGCAATACAAATGTGTTGAGTAAAAAGAAAATCATTCTTTACTCATCTGTGGCTGGTTGCCTTTCGTTTAAAGTAGTTTTGAGAAGTCTTGGAAATCTGAAACAGTTTTACTGTAAGGCTTATGCTTGCCAAATAGTTACAGCTTTCTCTCTCAGAAGCTGGAGGGGAAAAAAAAAACAAAACAATCCAAACAAAAAAAGAGGATTGGGGTTTTCTGACAATGAGGAATGAATAATGTTTAGTTGGCAAAATGTAAATACCTCTTTAATAACAATATTGCGATGAAGACTTTAGGAAGCAAATCTCTTCTAAAAGTACAGCTCTGTTGCTCCATCTAAGACGTGTCATTCTTCTTCTCTGGAAGCTGTCACTTCAAAGTGTAATGTCTGTGGGAATGATTAATGTCTCTGATGTATATTTAATCTTCTTGGTACTTACAATTAATCTTTGCAAAAATGACAGAGTAAAAACGATTTCATTATTTTATGGAAGGGATGCAGAGGGAAAAAAACACAAACATCCCAGAACAGATGGAGTCAAAATAGGACTACACCTTTTTCCTACAGGCCATTAAACCAGGCTTTTATGTGTCTAGAACAATCCAGATATTCTAATCCCTTTCCTAGTGGCAATTTGTTAGTACCTTAATCAATTACTGGGCGAGATTTACAAATAGTCTTTGAGAGACTAAACAGAACCTCTGCTTCTTCTGTCTTGTAGGTGAGCATCTTAATTGTTTGGTTACAAGTCATCTGTCTGTCTAGTCCAGTTAATCCTTTTTCCCTTTCACAGAGCTTCAGTAGATGGCTGGAAGACCCTGACCATGAGTCCTCTGTAGTAGGATGAATAGGAGAGCTTCACAGAGCATGTACTGTGTGTAACTGTGGAGCATGAGGGTGTTAAATCTGTTTGCAAATTGGCATAGGACTGTTACCCTGGGTGAATACCTCTTGGCTTAAAAGATTTGGCTTTAGAGTTGGAATTTTTTTAATTCTATTTTTTTAAGACTGGCTTTTACAGTGAGGTTCTCAGCTATGTGAGGGTTTTAGTTTTGGATTTAGACTTGTAATTCTGCATCATTCTCCTTGTGGGTTTGGGCCCACTTGCTTTAATGTTTCCATCATTCTTGCCTGGATGTCAAACTGGCCTCGGCATAACTTTTAGGGCAAGGAAGTGACAAGTCAAGGAAATCCTCTGTAAGCCGTGGTCATACTGATGGCTCTGCAGCTGTGTAAGCCTTTATATAAACAATTGTGATGTGCATTTAGAAAAAAAAGGACAACAAAACCTTAATTCTGCTGTAGTGTGAAACCTTACCTCTCATCCCTTCAACCTTCACGTAAGCTGTATGTGAACATGCAGTAGCCAGAGGTCCTCAGTAGAATGGTGCATTCGGGATCCCTCGTGAGACCAGTATGTTCAAGCCAGTTTCTGCAGCACCTCTCTGTGCATAAGAAAGGATTCTTCAAATCCCTCCATATGGCGTTCCTTCTGTGGTTCATTCTGCAGTTTCATTCCTTTTTTCAGTGGTACAAAAATAGGCTGCCTAGAGGTTTAATGGAAGGTCATTTGCTCCTACAGAACTATGCCATCAAGCGCAGTGTTTCTGGAAGTACATGAATGCTTTTCTGACTTTCCCTTCCCTGCTGTGGACACTGAGCACACACACAATTAACATGTTTTCTTTAGGAAGCCAGTTCCTTGTATGTATGCAGCGTGGCTGCACTATCTTTGCAGTAGAACTGGCAAGGTACTATTCATGGTGCAGGTGGTAATTCATTTTTTTCATCAGTTTCTGCTTCACCAACTAAGCCCAGATGTTTCCTGCCTCTGCATAAACAATACATTATGCTATTTGCATGGGTTTCTGTAGCCCAGAAAAATGACAGATTTTAAGTGTAGCTGAGCAATGTATAACTTGAGAAATATGCAGCCGTAGTTGCCAGATGGTCATCGTTCACTGCAAAAAAATGAGTTTTTCCATTTTCATCACTTAATGTTATCATAAATAATTTTAAAATCTGAGCCAGTGGGTAAATAACTTGAATTGAATTTGAATTTAACTTAGTGCTCAACACTCTGTCAGTTTTTCCCACAGAGAATTTACCTTATGTAATTGACATAAGACCCAGTGCTTTTTCAATTCAGTGGGATTTTATTGATCGTCTGTTCTAATACACAGCTTCCTTATCTTTTCCCCAGAACACAACAGTTTTTTATGATACCACCACAGGTATCCCAGTGCCCTCCTGTTTGATAGTCTGCTCTGAGTTCAACTGAGTTACTCTTTGAATTACTCAGCAGCGCTCAGTAGTTAAAAACAGTTCAGTAGCTTTGCCATTCCCCCGAAGGGCAGAGCAGTGAGTGCATTACTGTGTCCTCACCCTTGTTCTCCCCTCTCCTTTTCTGGGAATGTTTCCGTTTTTCCTTTGCCTCGAAGGTGCCTGTGACTGTAGCAGCATTTTTTGTTTTCTTGTTTCTATAACACCTCATCATCTCCTTGAGATCAATTAGCAGTAAACGTGAAAATATATGTACAGAGCCTGAATCCCAGCAAAATCCTTCATCAGCTACTGCTTGAACCCTGAAGCACAGCTTACAAGAACTGAGGATACTTCGGAAGTTCTCTGTATGTATTTTAATATGCCATATAGGCTACACCTTCTTAAGACCCAGTGTAATTTGGATCCTCAGGTTGAACCTTGTCTTCTAAAGAGCAATTGCAAAATGATTTTCTGGAGATATTTGGGGTATATTAGGCTGTGTTGCTTATTGTTAGAGTCCCTTACATAACTGTTCTATATTAACCTTGTTTGCCTTTATGATATGAAGATGTCAACTCTGTATGAGGTGCAGCCTCATTTATGGCTTCTAATTTTTTTACTTTAAACTATGTTCTGTGTCCTAGTTGAAAGTCAACAGGAAAATCAGTGTTCTGATAAGTTTTGGTCTAACTGTTTAAACCCTGAAGAGTTTCAGAAGGTTAGTTGTTTTTTTTTTCCCCGCAGAAAATAACTTGGGCAGGTGAATCTTTTTGTGAACACAGAGAAACAGCTGACACGCTTGCTGTGCTATACTGCCTTTCGTTTTCCTTAGTACTGTTTGTATGGAAAAATAGTTTTAAATGAGCTTTGTTTGCTTAGCGAGGCATTTGGTTATATTGCTCCATTATCTTTTGTGTTTGCATCATACTGTATACGTCTATATGTATACTATATACATGTGCATAAGCACTTGATGCTTCTAATGCCAAACTTGGCACCTCTATAGGGTGGTTCAGCTGTCACCTGCACTGGCCAGTCTTTTTACTCTTGTCAGTCTGCAGTTTCCAGTTTGTGTGGTTTAGGTCTCTCTTCTTGTTCTTGACATACTTATTTATTTAATTTTTAAAATATCCCTAGTAAGTCCGGTCCACACATTGTTTAATGTGTGCAGTGTCAAATTATAGTTCAGAGAATTCTTGTACATTTTGTTTATGTAATATAGTGTGGGGAGAATGATCAGATAAGTGTGTGTGCTGGTTTACTGGCTGGATAATTCCAGGTATGTGCTGGAATAGTGTAGTCCTTTTTATTGAATTACTGTCTTTGCCTGCTATTTTTTTATAGTCTCATATAATTTCATCAGCATTTCTTCCATCCTCTTAAACTGTGTTCTGGTCACTTGGTGTGTGCGTGTATATATCATGAATGTATCTTAATTAGATAATCTGTGATTAATGTATTTAATACTGTTTTAAATTCCTTCTGATGATAATAGGAGAAAAGGAATTTACTGTTATATGACACTGTAATGTTCTTTCTTCTTATTTTTCAGCTGTATGGGGAAACTTTGTCAATATGAGGTATGTACTTTTTGTCTGGAATATCCTTTTCTGAAATAAAATGAGCACCTTTCCCATCAACATGTATCACTGTTGGGTGAAAACAGCATAGCAGCTCACTGTTGTTTAACTGGTTGCTAAGCAGTTTAATACCTTTTTTAATATATAGATACACAAGGTGTTCAGTCTTAAGAGCTTTATGTTTGCTGCAAATCTCACCCAGTATTTTACTCACACTTCAGCATTTGCCTTTGCACAAGTTCATCTTCTGATTTTGGGATTTTTCAAGGCAAGTTGCTCAGTGTATCTGGACACATAGGCTTGGATTTTGTTTATCCTCAGTGATGATATAGGCTGAAGCATAGAAGAGCAGCACATCCTCTGCTGCTTGCCATGGTAATGTTTCTAATTCTAGGCACAGAAACTGGATTTTGAGGGTTTTTCCTCTTCCACAGTTAGTTGGGAGAGAACCTGATGGTTTAATTGCTGAAAAACACAAAAAGGCCTGAACTGTCCTTGAGAATTTTTGCCCTCAGAAGTGGGAAAGTATAGCATATGCATGCAAAACATGCTGATTTTCACAGCATTTCTGCTTGCATGGGAGTGTGCTCTGAGAAAATTCACCAGAAGACAACTGAAAAAAGTGATGAAGAGAATATGGAGACAGTCTGTTCCCTACAATGACGTCTTTGTGCATAGAAGATGAACTATTTCACAGTGTTGTTTTGTTAATAAAGGGTATTGGTACTCTGTTGCCATGCTTAGCAGCACAGAGTAAAGCAAGGTGGAGGCAAAGGAAGAAAATGAATGGATTTTCAGAGACCTATGATTTACCCAGGACAACTTACCCTAGGATCTGTTCCTGACCTAAGCTGGCCACTTTGCTTCCTTTTGAGTTTCCCACCCATGCTACAGAGTGTACAGGTGCTGAGCTGCTGTGGCTTACAGATGGAGTTATCACTTTAGATTACAGTGTTATGACCAGCAAACTATGGCAACTGATCAGCTGTTTTATCAGCAGCTGAGCAATTCCATAGGAAGGACAAGAACCTCAGAGAGGGGTCTGAGGAGGGCAGGTGGCCATGGGATCCAGCATGCTCATTCCTTGATAAGATGTCTTTAAAAATTCTCTGTTGTCAGTTGCATCTGACTCCTTATTTGAGATGTTCCCTTACACAGCTATCAAGGGGAAAAACTTTATTTCTGAAGGTCTGATGTTGGTCCTTAGCCAGTAAGATTGTCTTTGTTAGGAGGAAGAGCTTATTAAAAACTACCCTGCAGAGTGCCAGCCCTTAAGTTCCAGGATTTGTGAATAAACAATACTAAGAACATTTCTGAAGGAACCTTTTTATACTCTCAGAGGTTTTCCACTTTTTCCTTGCTCATTTAGCAGAGAGGAAGGGCTGTGTATTCCACAGATTGTTTACTGAGCTTTTTATAAACTTCTGCTATTTGGGAAAACATCTGAAAAATTCACAAGAATTATTTAATATTGCTTCCTTGTAGTCAGTTCATACATTCTTAACTGGAGGATTGTTATTTTTCCACTACTACAATAAATTACAATTTGCTTTGAAAAGATAATTCAGGGTCTGTGTGTCTCAGTCTAGGAATCCACTGCATTCTTTACTGATGTGACAAACTGAATCTGGTCCATAAGATTTTTTTTTTTTTTTTTTGCCTCGGTAATAGACTGTACTGGCTTTTTAGTAAGAGAATTTTCCAGAGGGACATGAAGGAAATCATTGCTCTAGCTTCTAACAGTGTGGTATATGTATATATGCTTAACAAAGGATCTTCTGTTTCACTAGGTGTAATGACTCCAGGTCCCAAGTAAAGGAGCTCTGTTTTATTTGAAAGAGCTCAATTTTATGTTAGATACCCGTGAATCCTGTCATATGCAAAGGCTTCCTACTGTAAGATAAATAATTCCCCTTTTTAGAGGTCTGATTGAAAAGAATTATGCAAACTTAAGGAAAATTGTATGGGCTAGATGCAAGAGGTAAAATTTAAAAAATATATTAAAAAGTACATAGTCTACATTTGTAGAAATTTACTCAAAACATTAACACAACTAATTAAGATACTTTACACAATTAGATGCTAAATAAGACCACATAGATTTATGCAAGAGCCTAACTTCTTAGACAGTATTCTGTTTCCATGAGTTACCTTTACACAGAATCATAGAATCGTTAGGGTTGGAAAGGAGCTCTAGGATCATCAAGTCCAACCTTCATCCCAACATCTCTGTCCACTAGGCCGGAGCCTCAACTGCTACATCTACTCGGTTTTTAAACCCCTCCAGGGATGGTGACCCCACTACCTCCCTGGGCAGCCTGTTCCAGTGCCCAACCACCAACTCAGTGAATAATTTCTTCCTAATACCCAATCTAAACCTCCCCTGGTGGAACTTGAGGCCACCATTCATCCTTGGCTTCATTTCAAATGAGTTACATTTGTGTGAGAAGGCAGTATTGCCCATCGGATGGTCACTTAAGACAACTTTTAGTATAGATTTCCCCCACCCCCCACCCCGTTGTGTTTGGAAAAGTTCAAAGGTAGATATATTTGCTCTTCTCTCTTTTTGATTGATATTACAGTTAGAACCATGGCATTAAGGGAAGATGTTTTGTTGGCATACAGTAAACAGAGACCCTCAAAGAGACATCTTAGACATTTGCATCATTAAAGCTACGATCAAAACCATTTCTGCTGACCCTACCTTAGCACTTTTCTACAATGAAGTTAATTTTCTCTGGAAAACTCTTGTCATCTTTATTGTTAACTTCACTTTCCTGTGGGCTTGGTTCAGTTTCTGCCAAACTTGATGACAAGACTAATTTCAATGGGAATTGGACCATTTGCTTTCAACTGCCCCGGAGTATGTCTTTGAAATAATCCTAACTTGGGATACTTTGAAGATAGTTTTTTAGTAGGAAAAGCATGATGCAGGTGAAGTGGAACAACTGTTGCTTACATGCAAATTATGTTTCTTTCTTTTCTTGCCAACAGGTCTCTTCAAGAAAACGGGGAACAGAAGGTGGAAAGTAAAATAGAGGAGGTTAGTTTGATAATAGGTGGAGTCTGTTTTGTTTGAGGACTTCATTTCCCTCATCTTGTTATTGAAAGGGTGTATTTAGTTCTGTTTTATTACTCTCTTTTACTTTGCACTGAAACTAATGCCTCTATTTATGTGTCTGTGTATTCTTAACTGCTGTCCATTTATGTAGTTGGTGCTGCTGCTCAATATAGATTGCGTTTGACAACCTCAGACAGGTCCCTTGAGATTTCCCTTTGCAAAATAGGAATCGTAACATTGAAGTTCTTATCAACAGAGCCATGGTATTCATAACCTCGAGTTACTCTGTTTTCAGTGTGATTTCACTCTGTACTAGGTGATTTGCTTTTTGTTGAAAAAGGTTCAAGGATTTTTTGACATGAAGGATGCTTTAAGATGCAAGTGTCTTCAGCAAAGCTCTTCGTAGGAGACTGATGTGATTTTTTTTTTTTTTTGCTCTAAAGTAACTTCCTATATGCAAGCTTTTTGATGTGAATCTTGCTCTATTCAAAGTTTAAATGTTACTCCTTTGTTTTAGGCTGTTGCACCTCTAAGGGAGAAAATCAAAGATCTAGAAAAAAGGTATGTCTTTTGCTAAATTTGGGAAGCACTTAAAAAGCAGTTTCTGTTCTGTAGTGGTCAGTTCTCTGTTTGTAGGCTTGAGGTAATAAATGTTTTGCATATACTCACAGTACCTTTGGGTTTTTATCCTATCTAAGTGAGGACGGGGCTGTTAATGCTGCAAGACATTAATGCTTAAGGTGTTCAGGGGTTGGATTTTTGGCAAATTCAAATCCTGTGGAGGAATTTGCTTGTTTGAGTCCAGCTAGTGAACATATCACCATGGATTAAGTCCAGCTCAGGTGTGTGCTAAAACATTGTTTTCAACTGCAAGAGACTGAAAATATGTTTTACCTCCCATTTCCCACACTTGTGATCAGTTACCATGGTTCAGCTACCATGGTTCAGCTAACATACAGGGATTTATTTGCCTGTGAGTCTTCATCTGTGTGTGTGGTTTGGATGAGCACCAACTGACTCTCTACTCTCAGGATGTATAAGAGAAAGTGTTGTCTTGGATTAAACTGAATGATGCAATTGAGGAAAAGTAAGCAAGCTTTTTTATGAGCTACAGGTACTAAATAGATGCTGTAGTTCCACAAACACCTTAAATTGACACAGTTAAAAAAAAAATTAATGTCCAGGCCTGATCCATTTCTCCCTGGCTGCTTGTGTCCACCTTGCATCATCATTTCCTCACTTTTATGCAGAACTACTTGAGTGCTGATAGTGAGATGTATGGGAAAAAAACCCAACTCTTTGCAAATAACTCCCTCACTCCCCAGCCTGGTTCTCTTTCTGCCATATCAGTCCTCCCATCTGAGTGTCCTCATGGGCAGATGCTTTTCATCACAAATTAAGGTCTGTAATAGGGGTAGGAATTGTCAGCTCTGACAAGAACGCTGCTGCCTTCAACCACGATACTATTCCACAGGCAGCTAGCAAAGAGCTAGCTGAGAATGCTGCATTGTAAAGGGCCAAGTCTGGATTTATCCAGGCAGTACCAGTAAGCCTGTATGGTTATGTATGGCATACTGGTGGCTGCGTTCTGTTCCTCTGGGGAGGGAGGCAGAATCCCATTGTTCTTGGTCAGAGGTATGCTCAACGCCTGCAGTGGTTATGATGGTTTGAGTTTTGTCTTGTGAGTGAGCAGTTGCCTCTCCTCCTCCCACCTCTCCTGTGCTGTTTAAAAAGGATGAAATTAAAGTTAAAAAAAAAAAGTTGTCAGTTACGTTTTTTTACAATTGATTGGAAAGATTCAGTGACCTGCCACATGCAATTTATTTCAGTGAGAATGCTGATCTGATTGCTCATCTCTTAATGCAAGAGTGAACTTCACAGATCAAACTAGGTGATATTTTGGCAACAGGAAACAAATCGCCAACTGTATCACTTGTAGTAGTTGCATGTGATGCTGCCATACCAATTCTAAAAAATTATAATGATTTTATGCTCAGATGAAATTTTTGATGACCTTCCTCTCTCTGTTCATTTGACTTGCTTAATCTTCATTGATATCCCAGTATGTCTTCAGCTTCAGTTGTTGGCAGTTGAGGCATTTTCTTCTGCCGTCCACAGAGGACCTTTGTGGGAGGGTATCCCGATTGGCTCTTCTGTAATCGCTGTATTCTTCCAAATGAGCAACGTGGGTGGAACCCACGTTAAGTTAAAACTTCTCCCAGGAGCCATCTTAAATGCTCTTTTCTTTTTGAGTAGGTTTTGCAGTGTATTGATCGGTCTTGTTTCAAATGTCTAGCTGTGAGGAGAAAAAAATAATTTTTTTTTAACCTCTGTGATGAGCTGATCTGGGCATTATACTCCCACAAAATATTTGCTTAGGGGCTCTTAGGTCTATATCAAAATACGGGCTCTTACTGTTGTTGGGTTTTTCTAATAGTGTAGCCATTATCTCTGCTGCTTCAACAGCATGTGGATTGTTGCAATTAATTTTTGAATTTTATATCTGTGTAAAGTGACAGTAAATAACCACTCACTGTCATATGCCTGAAGGCTGATCCTGCTTGCACAATGTACTCTCTAGTGTCAGGGGTTGTTTTTTTACCTCATAAACTGATAAAACCTGAAAGCAAGCCATCATCATGCTTTGGGGAAGCAGGAAAAAGAAGATTTCTTTAATGCTAGTCTCGTGACAGGAGACTGTTTAAAGGAAGCTAAAGCTGGAAAGATTTTATTAGCAATTTGCCCAGCAAAAGCATTGCTGTGTAGTCATCAAAGCAAGTGTTAGGTCGAGATAAACTCAGCATTGTTGCCAGAAGATGAACGTTCCTCTGGATCAGTTCTGGACTTCTGCCTGCTGCCTCTAAGCTAGGACTTGTGTAAGAAGCAAAAATGGTTGGGAGGTCCCTTTGGCAGCAGTATGACTCCATGATGGATTAATGTGACCTTAAAATAGTTGTCTTCTAAATGGAGGAGACTGACATTTACCCTGCATCAAGTTATTTGGCACCTCTTTTTAAAAAAACCCTTTAAACCTCTTACTGCTGTTGGTGGATTTGCTTTTCTCTCACAGGAAGGCTGTGCTTTACATGCCTGCACTGTACCTGTGCACTGATGTTTCTCACTGCTTCAACTTACAGAAATAGGGTCACTGTTAGTGAGCCATGTAGAGATAGAAGGCAAGTGTAGGTAGTTCACAGTCTCTTTGCAGGGGTAACACTGGAATATTTCACTGCACGATTTCCCCTCTTCAGGAAACTCAAAGCAGCTTTCACTTAGGTTGACACAAGTACAAAAGTATCTGTGCTTTGCCTCTGAAGAATTGCTGTTGAGCCAGTACTGCAGGCTAGAAGCATAGGAGGTGCTTCAAGATCAGAGGTGTAGGGCCAATTCAGTCAGAAGCTCTTTGTGAGCAGATGAAAAGGTAAACTCAGTGTGAACTCCTGGCTTATGTGCTTCCTGTGTGCTACATGCAGTTGCGCCTTTAGCATGTGGACTTAGGAGAAGAGTAACCACAGTTTGATTTCTGTCCAGTATCGCACTGATATTTGGTTAAAAACCTGACCTAGTAAAATATTGCCAAGACTACAATGATAATTACTGAAATTAATAAAGAAATTAAAATTCACACCTTTTTTCTCACCTCCCTCTGGAGGAGTTTGAAATATTTTTAAAAGAGCTTCTTCAACATTCTGATTATAAACTTTATGTTGATTACTGTGAAACTTTAAAGGACAGTTAGAACTTTATATTGTAACATATTGAAACTTTAAGGATAAATGCTTGAAGTCAGTGTGGTAAGTCAACAGAACTTGCTTTCTTTTCCAGAACTTTTGATAAGGTTGTTTGCTTTTTAAAACTTGTTTAAAAAAAACAAACCAAAAACCATGTCCAAGGCTACCCATCTCTCGTGATGTCAGGCATGGCATCAGTTCTGTTCTTAAAAGATACAGGTTGTGTGATTTTATTATAGAAAATCAGTTAAGCAGAAATTTTAAAAGCACTTTTTGCAGATCAATTTTGATATTTCTCACAGTGCTTTTACAAAGCGTGGGCACTTTTCTCACATTGGCCTAGATTCTTCTTTAGAAAAAAGGACTAAATGTACTCCTAGCAGAACTTTAAGAATGGGAGGTTGTTAGAGTAGTTTTTTGTATTTCAGAGACAGATATGTGAAAGAAAAAGGCTGAAACTTACGTGGTTTCTCTTCTTTGTTTTGACATGTTGTAGTTTCACCCAGAAATACCCACCAGTGAAATTTTTGTCAGAAAAGGATCGTAAAAGAATCCTGGTAAGTTGGTATTTACTCAGGGGTTGGTTTGGGGAAATACAAAAAAAAAAAAAACCCAACCCTATATCTGTAGAGTGTAATCAATCTTGAAGGATTAATGAAAGGCATGAGCAGGAATGAAGAAATTGCCTTTTATGTTTTGTGTGCCACACAAGGTTTTGAGCAGTGCTTCACTTACTCTGTTGATGTGCTCAAACTTGGCACATGGATAATAGACTTGGGCTCTGGTGTGGAGGTTTGACTTGCCAAATAAGCTACTGCTACTGATTCTAACATCTCAGGTGTGCGTTGCTGAAGGGTCTTTGTGTGTGCTGGATGGCTTTCAACTTGCAGAAACTGGGAAACTTTATAGGCACATCTTGATAGAAAGTTTCTGTGACCAAATTAGACAAAATCTTGTCACGAGGCTAGAAAAGCAACAGCTCTGCAGCAGTAAGAAGGACCAGTTAATTAGACTGAGGGAATGTTAATTTCTCTGTTCTATTCTCTGTTGTTTCTGGTATTTTGAAGCATCATAGGCATTTTGGTGTGGAAGGTTAAATTAGGCCAAGTAGTTGTCCCAGGCATTCTTAACCTCAGAGAACTGTGCTTCTGCAACATCAGCTTTCCAGTTTTGTCTACGAACAGTTTTGAAGTTAGTTGTGTCCTGAATTTTCCCTTATTTCTGCCTGTCCTGCATGAAAAGAATTGTCCCCATGTTTTGAAGGGGCGGAGTGTAAGTGAGAAGGTGCTTTCAAGAAAAGTATTGGTGCTAGCTGTTCATAGGTTATGGAGCTCGCAGACTTTGTGACTGAAAGATACTGGATATTTTGTGGAAATCTACTGGTTCAACAGAGACAGCAGGTAGTTGCAATAGGAATGTTTTCTGCTGACCTGGAGGTGTCTGCCTTTTTGGTGTCTGTGTTTTTGTAGAATTTAAATTCCTGAAGAGAAAGACAGACAAAAGGATGAGTGACTAGCTCAGTTGTTTCCTCTCTGTTGGGATAAGGGACTAGTTGAGTTTGACCTCCGACGTCCATTCATTCACAAGCCTCCTGCCCCAGTGGGCTGTTCTGTTCTGTTCCAGTGTTGCTGTTATAATCCTACAGGAAATAATAATCCATGTTCTTTTGAGTAGCTGGTCAGCGTACAAAGGCCTTGTGTAGGCCTTGCGTGACACTTGGAACTTTCTCAATAATTTTTGAGTCAAGTGAACGTTGATAGATGTTTTGCTTTGTATTTTGTTGGTACTGCATCTTTTCTAGAATCCATTCTAGTTTCAGAATGATTTATTTATTTATTTTCCCACTCTGAATGCAATCTCCAGCTGCAGCCTGGAGATAGCCACACCACAGACCTAACCGGACAAGAGTTCTAGCTGTTATTTTTATTATACTTCATCTATTTGGAGCTCGTTACTAGTAGGTTCGTATTTCAGCTGAGACTAGATACCCTGGCACCTTAGTTAAAAAGAGCTCGCGTCTTTGTCCTGTTGTGCACGATCACTCTGCTTGGTTCTCTGAAGTGACAAGGCCAGAAGTTTTCATATGCAAGACAAGGAATTGTTTGCATTATGGGAGAGAGAGTTGACGTTTGTTCAGTGTGTCATGCTGGTTTTCTGCATTGAATATGGTAGGCTCATAAAAGCATAAAATAAAAAATAATATAGTTTCCATGTGGGATATTAGATGTTTTGAATCTGGTTGCAGACAGCAGAAATGAACCTGTGTAACATACAGAAATTTTTACGTGCCTTTAGTGGAGGAAATTATCAGTAATATTTGTGCCTTTTAGTAGACACTGAAGTTACCGTGCATATTGGCACTACTAAGTAATGAAATATATTTCTTGGTGTCTTATTTAATAATACCTATTTCAGCCCCAGGTGCTGGTCCTTCAGTTCTGATACAGAAACAATTCATGTACAGTGTATAATTTTGTAGATTAATATGTGATTAGGATTTGCAGGAAGCCATATATAGAAATGCAGTATATTGACTTTGCTTTTAGGAATGATTACAGGAAGGTCATACAGAGAGCTTCAGTGATAAATCATATTTTCTTTTTTAATGTAGCCAAGTAATGATTAAAAAAAATACGTAGTTGCTTACTTTACCAAGGGAAATTCAGCTCCTTTTCCAAGTGGTTCTTTAATACCTATGGAAGTGATATGTTTATAAAGCTAATGTAGATTTATTGTAAAAACTACCTACAGGTTTAAAGTAATTGGAATCTCCGGACAAAATTGGTTTGTGCTTTTTTGATCTTTTTTTTGCTTGCATATAGTGTAGAAGAGTGCTGTAAGCTATGCCTGGTTTGGTCATGGTTTCTTCCGAAAGGGAGACGGGAAAGAAGAGACTTTCTTTTCCTGCACCAAACGCATACTGCAAGCATTGCTTTTGTCTGCTCTGGAATCCTGGAAGTAGACGTAGCAACAGAGGATTTCTTTGAGCCTCAGTTGAAGGAGAAAGGAAAAACCCTTGGAACATTCAGCAAGGCTGCAGCTCACTTCCAAGGCAGGATAAGCTTCTGGTAGTAGGTTTTCCACACATACTATTTTTCCTGTGGTAAGTGGTATTACCTGACAGAGGGCTGTTCTCCCTCAGTTACTACTACTCTTCTCCTTCAGGTTTGTCAAGAAACTGAATCACATAGTAAATCTGCTACAAGGAAGCCCTGACAAAACAAGAATAATACTAATTAGGCCAAATAAATGATTTTTTTATTAACGGCTACTTAAAATGTCCTTGACATACAGGTGGCCCTGGATTTTTAATAGGAAAAACAAGGGTGAGAGTACAAGAGGTGGACATTTGAGTTTTTACAGAAGAAAACGGTTGTAGCTACCTTTTTTTTTTTTTTTATTATTATTATTATTTATTTCAGGTTTGCCTGGCTAAAAAAAAAAAAAAAAGGAAAAATTAAATTCTTGCTTTTTTCAATAGTGTATGATGGGGGAGAGAACTAGATAAATGTTTAGGCTTAGACTAAGTGAAAGAACTTTACGGCACTTTAATGAAGGGATGGGAACAATAATAAATTCCTGCGTCATAATTACACACAATTTTGTGGTGTCACCGTAGCTGAAGATTGGAGATCAAGAGCTGAATCACTCTAAAAGTGTATCTTTGATCATATAGTCATCTAATATAGGTGATGCTACATGGGGCTTTCACGAGAGCCTTCATTCTGTGAGAGTGGTGGTCTGTGCTGGCAGTGTGTGTTCTTGAAAGCAGCTTACGAAGTGCAAAGTAAATAATTGCTTCCATATACAGGTCTGTCTGGATATGTCACACAACTTGCAGTTCTACTTGCTGTGTTGACTGCTTCAGTACTGAGTTAGGAATTTTTTGTTTGTTTCTTTCTTTGCTGTTAAAGGCTGAGGTGCAAAAAGGGAAAAAATAACTAACTTCCTTCCTTCTTCTACATCTGGAATGCAACAAGAGTATGAGGTTTTAAATGTTTTCTTTCTGCTTACATCTTTGTACTGAAGCGGGTAAAGTTCCAGAACAGGCAAATGCTGTCTGTCGGAGCTAATGGTATAGAATAGTTGGAAGGGACCTGCAGTGATCATCTAGTCCAACAGCCTGACCGCTTCAGGCCCGAATGATGTGGATTATGGGATGTGTTAAAACACAAAAAGAATAATTTTGGTTTTAGCAGGTATTTCAAATGAGAGGTCTTCAAAGACTTGATCTCATCTAAATAGCCTTCTTTCTTTGAAGGGTGAAAGAATTTGTGGTACTTGGGACACCCATCGTGTCTTCCATTTAAACCGGATAAAAGCTGGATTTGACATGTCTGATATTATAAATCTACATGAAGATAACCTGATATTGTCATTATTTTTTTTTTCCAGAGAAACAGGAATTTCAGAGAATTTTACCTTTTTTGGTCTTTTTAGGCCTTGCTGTCACATAAAAGGGCACAATCCAATTTGAAGGAAAAAAGAAAAAGAGAATCTAATCTGAAAAAAAGATTTTGTTGATGTGAATGATTAGCTGAACTTCTAGCCTGACAGTTCTGAAACATGTCAAGCATGTCTCGGAAATTTTAAATGCTGTAAATATGAGGGGGGGGGAAAGGCATGGAAATGGAGCTGTTTCCCTTGGAGTAAGCAAAGATCTCAAAGCTACTGTTCTTCTATCTTCATGTTTGTAGACTTTGTCTGGTGTTTCTGTAAAAAGAAAAAGAAATTTATACCAACTGTCCTAACGCAGATAACTGGAGGAGCAGGGTTTGTGGGTTCTCATCTTACTGACAAACTAATGATGGATGGCCATGAGGTTACAGTTGTGGACAACTTCTTTACGGGCAGGAAAAGAAATGTGGAGCACTGGATTGGTCATGAGAACTTCGAACTGATAAATCACGATGTCGTTGAGCCCCTGTACATTGAAGGTGAGTGATCTCTGCTTTCATATCTGCACTTTCTTGTTCTTTAACCTTGTAAGTAGATAGGGAAAATAAATTTCTGCCCTTCTTTCTGGATTGATCTAATACTTGGACTCTTTGTTTATTATTAACATATTTTCTGTGACCAGTGTGGAATGAGAGGTTTAGAGCACTTTTGTCTTTGGAATCAGTTCTTCCTTTCTGAAGGATTGAAGGAAGGAAATCTTAAAAACTTCCTAAGGTGACTAATTTTGTGAGAAAACAAGATGGCAACGGGTCAATCTCTGTCCTGTCACTGTCCCACATCCCTATGTGCCTGCTCAGGCTTATGCATGCAGAGGCTGTGGTCAAGATACGTCCTGAGCTGAAGAGTTTAAATCAGGGCTGCAGTTCCAGTAGGCAACATGCATCCTGCACCTGTATATGGTCAGTTGAGAGGAGACTAATCTCTTTCAGAGGACAAGTCAGCTCCTGCTCGAGGTACAAGCATTCTGCAGACTCTAGGAAAGGAAAATGACAACACCGAAAAGAAAACAAAAAGCCCTAAACAAACAAAAAATCCTATATTTATAGACCTCTTTGGAAGTATCTAGTGAATCAATGAAAATACATTGCTCAAATTACACTGCAGTTCTCATGGGTGTTCTCCATTCCTTTAAAACTCTGTAGCAATGCAGTTTAAACAAAAGCAAACAAAAAGAATCTGAGGTTGTGTTTTTATTCTTTCTGTATTCTAATGGATGGAATTTAACAGGGCAAATCTATAGCAATTTTGAATCTCTTCTATTACTGCTTGTTTTGAATTCCTGAAAACACTGCTGAACAGTCCTGCAGACATATGCTCCTTCTCTGCTGTGACAATGCACTGTTTCACAGTTGCCTGTTGTTTTACTTCAAACTTCTGCTTCATCTGACAGGGTAATGGGGACTAGGATCTTACTAATTGGCTCCAGGTTCTGGTAGCTTAGACCTTAGTGAGTTCAGCTTGCCAGCTTTCCTAATCTTTCCCCTGTTTTACCTTTTTCAGAATGATTCCACTTGAGACCCTCTCGGATAATTTCCATCATTGCTAATACTGTTGCCCAGTTAGGTACACTAATGAATGGGAATTCTCAGATCCTTCAACTGCCTCTTCCGTGTTCTATGTAATTAAGACACCAATTTCCCATTTTGTACCGACAACAAATCACATGTTATTCAGTGTTTGAGTCTCTTCTCATCCTCCAACAGTGTAAATTAAAAGTTGGCGTCGCTAAATGTTAGAAATAACTTTGATATAATAGTCTAGGAACATAAGAAGTAATTTCACTGGAGTTTATAAACTAACATGATGAGGGAGAGAAAAGATGAGGCAGTGAGGGGTAGTTATTGTAACATTAAGAAATGGACATAGGGATAAATAATTCTTTTCTTAGTCCAGGTTTCTTCTTTTTACTTGTACATAGAAGTTGGAACGACTGTAAAGTCATGACAGAATAAGGTTTGTGTCTACAGAATTCCCGTTTATTTGCTGTCCTGTTTAAACAAGGTCACATGAGGTTGTTCAGCACTTAAAGTCCAGGGAGACTAATCAGTGCTTTATTTCTGAAAGAGACCTCATTTCTGATTTAGAAAGAACAGTGTTTGCACTTTTGATATGAAAAGTGAGTTTAATCTCAAGACAAGTAGTGCTCACTGAATCTCTTGATGCACATGTTGGGTGTTTTTCTTTTTCTTTTATTTTTTTTACTTCCACAGTGATGCCTACGCACAATCTGCCTTGTCTGAGTCATTATCTTTTGATCCATGACATGAGGTGGCACTCGGCATTCTTGGCTCTTGCTCTAGGTTGGTCAGAGACACTAAGAGATCATAGATCACCTAAACATACATTTTATTTCTTGGCCCTCTGATAACTACAGTTAGCTGTAGTGCTGCTGAATGACTTTTGCCTCCTCCACTAGGGTCACTGGGGTTTTCTTTGCACTTGGAGATGTCAGTAGAGAACTCAGAAGAACATAGCTTTCACTTTGGCTTTTTGAAGCAGAAGAACAAAGGCTTTGAATTCTTTAATGGAATGAAGGTAGTTTAGGAATCTTGAAAGAAGGTAAAAGTAAAAAAAAATCAGAAAAGAAAATGTTCAAAACTTTGTGTAATAGTTCTATTAACCCATTTTTCTAATGTACTTGAGTTCTGTTAAAGTACTTGGGCTTTTTGAAGATAGTTTCATTTCAGCCTAACTCTCATACTGAGGTTCAATCCACTAATGGGATTATTTTTGATACAGAAAGACAGTTTTCTTTTCTGAAGGCTGGTCTTTAGAGAAAAGAATCACTTGCTCTTTTTTTGTGTTAGCAGCAAAAAAGTATAGAAATCCACCTTTGCTGCCTCTCATTCTCTATAAAGTTTAAGATTACAAACTCGTGAAGAAGGTTCCTTGAGAGCACTGGTTCATGTTCCTGCAAACCAGAGATATTAGAGAACAAATGAGAACGAATGCTTGATCTGATGTTACTGCAACTTACTCCACTTCAGAGGCATAGACAGAATTTCATTAAAAACTACTAAATGAAATTTTAAATAAGCACTTAGTTTCCATAGTGATGACTCGAGGATTAGGGCTGTCTTGTTTATAGACACTTTTGCATTAGAATAGTCTGTGTGTTTGTAGTAAAAAAATAAGTTTTATTTTGAAATCTTTTTAAGGCACTGAAGTCTGTATTTCTACTGTGAAATACTGTGTTTGAATAGGTGTGTAAAATCAAGCAACAAAAAAAACCCCAAACCGTATCGCCCCAAAACACAAAAATGCAAGCCACTTCAAGGTGACATCATAAAATGGCAATCGTACCACAAACTGGACTCCTAAAAAAGCAAGTAGTGCCTTTCAGTCTTGAAGTCTGGCATTAGGTACACACACCTTCCTGTCAACAGCAGCTACAGCAGTTGAATAAAAGTGGAAGAAAACGCCAGATAGATATGTACAGCCTCTGTCCTTCTAACACTGGTGTTTCTTCTTCCTACTTCCTCAGCAACCTTTGGAAGCTTTAAAACTATGTTTTGTAATGTAACACACACATCTTCCCTTTACCCCCTGCCATCTCTTGCATCTGAAAGATGTCTTCCTTAGCTGAACTGTTTCACAGTTCACACAAACACATTTAGGCCTTTGGTTTCTTTCAAGTTACTTGTTTTTTTTTTTACTTCTCCTTCCACAAGTTCGAAACAAAAATGGGTCTGAAAATGCCACAGATTTACAACTAATGGTGG
This sequence comes from Chloroceryle amazona, assembly GCA_027560015.1. Classification (NCBI taxonomy): domain Eukaryota; kingdom Metazoa; phylum Chordata; class Aves; order Coraciiformes; family Cerylidae; genus Chloroceryle; species Chloroceryle amazona. Next base: position 26,430 of record JANHFX010020341.1, read on the forward strand.
AAACAGTTGACTCAGTTGAACTGCTTTCTTTTCCCTAAGCACAAATGCACAATATGTTCTGACTGCTCCGTCATGATATCAAAAAAAGTGGTGTAGGTTAAAGTTCCTCTACCCCTGGAAAGATGTTCACAGTAGTCCTCAAGGGTCATGCTTTTAGTCACAAAAAGATTTTTCATCTTCTTTCCAGCTTAATTAGATGTCACTGCCCATTTTCGTTTTGAACAGAGGGAGCACAGTTGCAAAGTAGGAATTTTGTTTATGGCCTCCAATGTTTCACTGCTTAAACAGGAGCTTTTGGTAAAATACCAGTATAAGGCTACTACATTTGCAGTCGGGCAGCTGAAGGTTCTTTCTTTTTAGGTATAGTGAAGAAAAGCTTAGTTCTGATGCTCTAAAAACCAGACCTTTTGAAGATTACTGCCTTACTAATGTAATATGAAGTGACAGAGAAGAAAATGTTCCGGTGTGGTATGTCACTTGTGAGATCAATTGAAATAGTTGGCATGAAGGTCAGTTAAATAAAGTTGTTCAGGTTTGGTTTGTGTTTTTTTTTTCTTTATTCTTAATACCAGTAATCCAGTTTCTGGCAAAACATTTCTTAAACGTCAGCTGTATTTTCAGTGACTCTTGTGAATGCAGAGGAAGTTTGGGCTTTTCTGGCTGTCACTGGAAAACTTCCAAAATGGTAGAATAAAACCACATTTTGCAAGTTGGAAGAGGTGCTGTAAGCATGTAGCATCCTTATTGAAGAGGAGATTGGTTTTCAGAGTTTTCAAAAGGTATGAAGTTGTTAGTAACAGGCACACAGGTATATAAAATAACATTAGTTACAGACCTTTAATAGATCATTGGCTTGATTGTCACTAAAAATACTTTTATTTTTAAGGACTTTGGTTTGTGGTTCTGAATTGACTTGAAGGCTAAAACCACCAGTCTCACAAAATTAGCCAGAAGAATAGGCTGTAGCCTTCTTGAGAGTAACAGCCTTCCAGAAGTTGAGACGATAACATTTTATTAAACACTGTTCTGTAGTATCCCAGAATTTTTCAGTCTCTATGTAATTTCACAGGTTAACTTAAGGCACATACAAATACAGCTTCTGATTTTTTATGAATGTCTCTCTTCTAGAGGGAATGGACTAAAACTAGAGAGGGGTCGATTCGGGTCAGCATTGGGAAGAATTTCTTCACCATGAGGGGTGGTGAGACACTGGAACAGGTTGCCCAGAGAGGTGGTGGAAGCCCCATCCTTGGAGGTTTTTAAGACCAGGCTGGGTGGGGCTCTGAGCAACCTGCTCTAGTGGGAGATGTCCGTGCCCATGGCAGAGGGCTTGGAACTGGGTGATCTTTAAGGTCCCTTCCTACCCTGACTATTCTGATTCTATGATTCTAATACATTGGTGTTTTGGCTTCGATACTTCCATCTCCATTTCCCCCTCCCCCCAGTCTCCATTCCCTCTGCCAGATACTTAATACATCCAACTTGATAGGTTTCAGTTGAATGATATGGGAGAAGTTATGTCAAGGCAAAAGATAACCTATGCTACTTAATTTTGTTCAGAGCCAAGTACAGTTGGTGCCTGGGTCTCTGGTCAAGCTCTCCAAAACTACTCCGATATGAGCAATATGTTACATCTGTATAAAGTTATTCTAGTTTGCCTTAAGTTAGTTACAGGCAATGTTTTTAACATTAAAGAAATGATTTTGTATTTGTAGTCTTTTTTAACACGGTGCAATAGAAATGTCTCGCTTCACTGTGTCAGCTTCTCTGGCCTGACCTAGGGTAATGGAATTGGCATAGCCGTTCTTTACAAGGAAAGTCCATATGTTCAATGTGTAGAAACTTGTCCGTCTGCTTCTGATCAAAGCTTTTCTCTTTAGTATTTCCCGACTAGTGAGTGCAGTGATGGATGCAGGTGCTTAGTGGACTTAGTGATCCGTTTAGTCCTTTCTGTTACTATCCCAGATGTTGAAGGCAGAAATGGAAATGAAGGTCATTCAGTCAAAGGAGGGGATAACATTTTCTGTCATGGAAAAGGTGGTAGATTCTACCCTTACTAAGGACGTGACATGGCTGGAAAATAAAGCAGGATGACATGAGCAAGGGTATTTTTACTGCAATATGGTGTACAAGTGAGTGATTGTTTTGATGGTATTTATTTAGCAGTAAGGGAAACACAAGGCTGAACACGTGTGTCCAGATTTGGGTATAGCAGATTCTATGTATACTAAATTATAAGGGGTTTTTGAGCTTGTCACACAGAAAAGGGCACAACAGACAAATGTTAGTTGATGTTGATATTGTAGTATGTTACTAAAACTTTAATCTTGATCGTAGATTTCTGTTTGTCACTGTGTACCTGAAGGCATGAAAGTTTATGACAGCTTCTATGTCTCTGCTAGTTTGAAATTTATTTCATGTTTTGCTTTTTGGCAGTAAAATTGTAGCATGAAAAATTTGTTTCAAGTTTATCACTAGTCTACCATTCTGTGCTTAGTAAGCTACTTGCTGCTGTGCTCACAGTGACTTAGAGAGTTCTAGCTCCTGATCTGTCTTACACAGAACTGGTAGAGTTTTGTTACCATTTGTTCTTCTGTGGTCCTTATCTACACAAAGCATTGCACAACCTTTTCGCACAGGAATTTTCAATTAATTGCACTATGGCTTAATTGCAAAACAATCTCAAGGTTTCTTAGTGGGTGAAATTGAAAGTTCTAACTTTTTTTTTTCTTCATCCCATCAAAAAGGAAGAGTTGTGGACATCAATTACAAGATGCATTTGTTGCTATCCTGCAGAAGAGGATGTCCCAAACAGTTCATTCTCTGAAAAGATGTAGCTAGGATAGTTTTCCACAGCTCTAGATTGAAGAGAGTTTAAGTTTCCTGCCATCCTAAATAACTGCCTGTTTTGTGCTAGAGAGCACAAGGTTGTCAGCCCAGCTAAGTAGATGGCTTTGTCTGGCATGTCTGTCTGGCCTGATGAAATTCTGAGACAAAAAGTATGTCTTTTTTAGGCCTGACAGTTAAAAGAAGGAAAGTGGAAGGAGAAATGAGCGTACTTGTCTCAACATTCACAGCTTGATAGCTTATATGTGATCATTTGGGGGCTGACACTCGTCTTTCCCCCCCTTCTGAAATGGCCAGTGTTCTCTAAATGTTTTGAAAACTGTGATGGTTTTGGAATACCGAGCTTTAAACCAATTAAAGATTTCTTCCTGGGCGAGAGAAAAAGGTGCTGGAAGTGCCTGGCTGTCTGACCCTTTAATCTACAAGATGACCATCTGATGCTTGGCAAATGCTCCATCTTTCATCTTATCTCCCAGTTCTGCTCTTTCCAAGCCCGTACATCACTAAAGTCTATTTTTCCTTTGTGCATATGGGAAGAAGTACATTGAGGCAAATCAGACCCGGCCAAGAGTGTCTCTCTGGCAACAAAAACCTTCTCTTTTCCCCAGCTTTGTTTCATTTAAGCAATTGCCAGCTGGGAAACAGAAGGACTAGGAGATTGCTTTCTTTTTTATTTTCACTTTTTTCTTTAGCACTGTCCACTACACTACAATTTGAAGCTTATAAGGAACCTTTGGGGTTTTGTACTTTGCTTGCGTTTTGTTTCTAGCTAACAATGATACAAGCACTTGGATAATCCCAGGCCTGGCTGCAATTTGCTGCGGCAAAAGGAAGGGTAGTTTTTGGCCCTGTTCATCTGAATTGCCGCATGCCATTAAAGGAACTGCTCCTGGGGGAGTGGTTGCCTGTTGGGTCAGCAGGTATTTAAAAACCAACAGAAATGAAGTTGCAAGAAAGGGAGGTGGGAAAGCGATCACTTCTGCTTTGGCAAACTAGGATTGGGCAATGAATTACTGACAGAGCACAGTGTTTTACCTGCTGACTGCGCCTTCTCTGAACATTTCTTTTGTCAGCTTCCAGTCTACCCTTTTTCTTTGTTTTTGTGCTGTGGGGAAGGGATGCATACATTCAGAGGCATGACTTGAGGCAGTCATGTATTCATATTAAGGGCTCATCTATAGAAGGTGTGTCAAAAGTTCAACAGACCATATACATTTTACCCTATGCTACATCTTTTATATTATTTCTTCAATACAAGAGATCCTGCAAAACAATTTGGTTAAATTTTATTCACTGCTTAGGTTTACAATGTCAACAATGACCAGTATAAGGAGAAATTAGTCCACGTTGCACTTCGTCACACAGAATAATTAACTGTCTTCATATTGCAGACAGAATCCCAAAAGTTTCAATTACATTGGCAGTGGGGGCTTGGAATCTAAATACCTAAAGGGCAGGGGTCAAGAGGATGGGGGCAGTCTCTGTTCAGTAGTGCCCAGTGATGGGGCAAGGGACACTGGACACAAACTGAAACACAGCAAGTTCCACCTCAACACGAGGAAAAACTTTCCTGTGAGGGTGACAGAGCCTGGAACAGGCTGCCCAGAGAGGTTGTGGAGTCTCCTGCTCTGGAGACTTTCAGAACCCTCCTGAGTGGCCTGCCCTGGTTGACCCTGCTTTGGCAGGGGATTGGACTCGGTGATCTGCAGAGGTCTTCTTCAACCCCTACCGTTTTGTGAATTGATCCTGAGATGGGAGCTTGCTTCCTCCAGCACTCGCGTCAGGCCTTCTCTGGATACGATTTGTGTGGCTCCTGTAGGTGCCTTCTGTGAAAAGCTTTCCTTTGATACTGCATGAGAATTGATAGCAAATGGAAATACCAATTTCTGTTGATTTGAGAACAAACAGTAGAGAATCTGCTACATGAAATTGTATTTATTTTTAATGTGGTGATAAATTCTCCCCAGTGTTACGGCTCTGCCGAGGCCATCTCTGTCTCTAGCTTCCTGGCCTGTTTTGACATCTTGTAGGCAGCTGGTCATTTCTGCTCTAGTGCTAAACAGCTGTAGACTGAAGAAAGCATGGCAGCATATAAGAATTAGATATATTTTGTAGCATCTGCTTGAGCATACGAACTGTCAAATAGCATTACTTTGTCAAGAGAGTAAAACCTGGGGTGATGGAATAGCGCAGGTTGCTTTGGAAGTTGACCCTGTGTTTCTACTGATATTTAATTGCTCTGTGTGATGAGGTTGGATGCCAAATAATTTCTCCTTGTTTTGGTCACTGTTGACATTGTAGACTTTGGCCTGTTACAAAACCAAAGTTGATTGAAGTTCTGTGTGCTTGTATTCCTATTTGTATCAATCAGCAGTTATCATCTCTACACATGTCTTCTGAGCTACCTTTACAGAAATGACTGCCATGCTTGTTCTGGAAATAGACCATTTAATGAAAATGGGTATGTAGCTGAAAATAAACAAATAAGCCCAACTGCTGGATGAGTAGACAGCAAACCACAGGTCATTTAAGACCAAAATAATCTGAAGTACAAAATGGAGGAGAAAAAAAGAAGCCCTGATGGATGATACATTTGGCCTTTGAACTTAAAATCTGTTACAGCTTCAGTTCTCTATTCTCTTTCTGTACTTTTGTGCTCGGAATAATTGTTAAATTAAGAATTCTAATCTACTCACATGGAAGTGGTGTGTTTAGTTTTATTGTACTAGTCTCTTACCTTGCAGTTGTGTTGAATATGTATTTCCTATGGGTGATTTGAATCTCCGGGTTTGTTTACGCTCCAGTCACAGAAATGCAGCAAATCTAATTAGTTAAGATTGGGACTTGTACAGTCTGGGCAATCTGTTGCCAGTAGCTGAGCTACCTTATTTTCAATTAAGTTAGGCATCAGTATACCTTCAGTGAATGGAAGGTGCTGTCTAGTGTGCTGGTTAATTACATTTCATAACTTGAGAGGCTGGTGTGTATGCTGGAATCTCTGTACTGGGACTTTTTTAAAAGCTAAATTGCTGCATTATCCAGACTATAGCATAGAACAAAGGTAACAGGGGAAAAAGGACACAAGTTGCATGTCCATATCTTGTCATATATTTTTAAAATATAAATATGATAATCATTCCATTAATATTTTATCAATAAGTGTCTTACAAATAAAAATACAGTATTTATTTTTCCCCAAAAGGCTCTTCCTGATATTAAAAAATGTTTCTACCATCTTCTCAAAAGGAATACCGTGAAAAAGCTTCTCTGAAGCTGGTAATCACTTATAAACTTGAGAGTAATAGAATGTTACATGTATTTTTGCAGCTTCTAAACTTCTCTGAAGTGCTTGTAGCTAAGATTTTTACAAGTGGAAAGCACCGACAACCACACAGCCCTATGTCTGTGACAACAGTGTTGATACATACTATGCTTTAGTTTTTTCTTTTACTAAAAATTAAGTCTGGCTTTGGGTTGCTACAAATTTGTATGGATATCATCCATCGGTAGTCATATAGGAAGCACTGAGATCCAGTGCTAGGAAATGCAGAAAGCAGTATTTGTTTCTTGACTCTAATGCTTTCTCATGGCAAAATAATAATGCTTTCTTTCCCCACGTTCTCTGTTTTTCTGTAGTGGATCAGATCTATCATCTGGCATCTCCTGCCTCTCCTCCAAATTACATGTATAATCCTATAAAAACATTAAAGACCAACACTATTGGGACATTAAACATGTTGGGTAAGTGGAAATCCTTTTCTTACTTAATTTGGTTATATATAATACAACTTGGACAGGATTTGGGGGCAAAGAGAGGATTGAACAGGTGAGTTGTGCATTTTAAAAAGTTGCTTCTTTCAAAAAAATAAGGATGGTTTCCCCCCAAGCCTTGAAGATTTTTGTACTTTTCCTTGCAATATATCTGCAGATGAACGCAAGCTTGGCTGGCAAAGAACAAGACTCTTCAGGGCTATGGGGTGTGCAGTAATTACACAAGTCATAGACACAATTAAGAGCATGGGGGTGGTGTCCACGACTGCACTTTTCACTTTGGTGACTGGAACATTCCCACATTTGCTGTGCACGACTTGTTCCTTTCCACCACAGCAAATGCTGAACTAGGTGGAACTGCATTGGCTCTGTAACCCCTGAACATCAAGGGTACTGCACCTTCATGTGTGTGCCTTGGCTAGCAAATTCTGTAAGAGTATTTTAAGTGTCACTTCATGCTAGACAATTACAAGGCAATATTTTCAGCTTTGTTTATTGGGTTTGGTGATGGAAATGGGCCTGTGAAAAGAAGGCCTCAAGCCTTCCTGCTTTTTCCTCCCATCTCTGATCCGTTTGGCATACGCTGTAACTTGAACTGTATGTTAGTGATCCTAAAAGTTGTTACAAGGCAAAAGAAACTCCTGAGCATTAGCTCAGCTGAGTTTCTCATTTGAGTGATTCTGTAGTGAGTACAATTCAGAGAACTAAATGATTTCAAAGCTGTTGAGGTACCAGGCAGTTGTATGGCATAGATGAGATATCTTTGGTCATGCCAACTTGAAGACCCGAAAATCATTGGAATGGGGTATAGAATAATTTCAAGTCATGGTTAGGATCGTCCAGGCAGTTTAAAGTGCCATAATAAAGAGAAAATGATTAGTGTTTGTCCTATAACCTGTAATTCTGTATCAGTTTCTTTATGTAGCTTATCTTTTTTAAGTTTTGGTAATCACAATATGGCTTATTGTTTCAAGATCCTAATTTCCAGACTGGGACGGTTAGTGCTTCCTTGACCTTTATTTAGAGTGTAATATATTAAGTTGTTGAATCTTGGTTCAGTGTAACTTTTAGCCCCAGAAGCAAACACATCACACGTGGGAGTTCTGCTCTTCTGTTTCTTGAGTTTTCTAGCTTGAGAGTAGCAGCAGTGGATGTGACTTACAGCTAGATTTATCTCGAGAGAGAAATTGAATTCTCTTTCAAGTCATGTAAAACTGGATCACACTAAAGCAGTTCATGTGACTGAAAGCTTCTTACACTTATTCTAATTATGTTGTTCTTTTCTCGTTGCCCAAAATTTAGGGTTAGCTAAGCGTGTTGGAGCACGGCTGCTACTGGCCTCTACATCAGAGGTATATGGAGGTAAGAAGGATAAAACAGGGTTTAGAGCTCTTTAAATGTGACTGTGTAAAAAGATATTTACAGACTTCTTATCAGATAACAGAATGTTAGATTTTCATTACTGTCCTAGCTTGATTTCTCTATCAGATGTACTTCTCACGGTTTAAAATGTGGGCATTAGTACAGGCTTTAAATCTCCAGTCAGAGTGATAGAAGGAGGCTCAGCCTATTGTCTGTAAATTTCCTATGTCTTAGTTTGTGTCTTTTTTTTCAAAGGGCTTGTAGGGGAATTTTGAGTGTTGAACTCTCATTAAAATCCAGAAGCCATAATGAAAACCTGATGAGGAAAGATAATTTCAGCAGTAAATCTGCATCTCTCTTCCCAGCCACAAGTTGTATTGTTACAATTTAACAATCACCCTGGTGTGGAAGAGACAAGGGAGTAACCTCCAAGCTACTAAAATAGTGATTGTGTGTGCAGGTTCTTGTGGTGTTTCTTAAAATGCAATACTTGGTGGTAGCACCGTATCTCTCCCATCTTCCTTTGACTGTTACTAAGAAGTGGTGAGAGAATGACTGATAGAGCTGCTAGCTGGATGCAGTGAGAAGCTTTAGCACTTCCTTAGGGTGTGTGACAGACACTGTACCTACTGGAGAAATTTGCTGCTGTTCTGAAGCCTTGCCTAATTGATAACAGCGGCATTGCAAGATTAATGGAGATAGGCAGGCATAATCATCTGCTCAACATCAGTAGTTAGGAGATTCTAGGCTTTAAAGAACAAACAAGCAAACAACAAAAATATTCGTCTGTGTAACAAGATACGAAGCTTTGTGGGCAAGGACAGAGAACATACCTCAAGGAGTATACTTCTGGGGGAAGAACTTCAGTCAAGAAGATTCAAAGTAAATACCCAAGCAAGAGATCACTAACATGACCAGCCAACCAAATGAGCAGCTTGGGCCTGTGTAGCATTCTTACTGCCTCCTTTGCCTTTAACCATTGACAGTCAGGCTCCACAGAAAAAAAATGGTAGTCCCAAGGACTAATTGAGTGTAATTGAGCAAACTCTGTTCTAGAACAGGGGACCAAAAGGCAAAAAAGACCCTGAGTTTTGAAGCCTCATTGCTCTGCTGCAGTCTGCTTACTGAAGTGGAAAACTTGAAATTGCTATTATCGGGCTTTGTTGTCTCAAAGTTCAATGTAGCAGGGAGAGTCTACGCACATTATACTCTGACTGAACAGGTAGAGAAATTTTGCTGAAAAATAAAGGTCAGAAAATAAAGTCAGAAAGTACCTGTTAGCTGTTTGCAGAGGAGTTCTCAAAGCAGTGTTGTATAGAGCATTTCAAGTGCTTCCTAGGGCTGCCTTTGCCAGAAGGAAGACAGGAACTGAAGCAGCCTTCCAGATCACAGCACCTTCTGAGGCCCTTTTTAAGAGTGCTACAGGCTTTTATAATCATGTGAAACTTCTCTGCATTTACCATTGCTTGGTGGCTCTCCTGTGGCAGGAGTTCATTTGTAATCGTGATATCGATAAAAAAAAAAATCAATAATCAAAAATGTCTGTACTGGATCAAACCAAAGGATTATTGTTACAGGTTGGTTAGCTATGCCCAGAGACAGCTAGTAAGACTGCTTAGGATGAAAGAAGCAGAGCAAGTACATCGTGGTACATCTCTCTGTTCTTTCTCCTTTGAGAAGTTAAGAGTTCTTCATTTTGCCCATTTTCTTTCCTTGTGTCATATTTTGTAAAATTTGAAGGTGCTTTGCTTTCCTTTTTTTACAGATACAGTAAAAGAGTTGTCTGACCCTCTGTTTGCACACACTTGGGGGAAGGCAGATGGTGGCTGTTGTTTGCTCCGACTCGGTTGCCTTATTTGTCTCTCATTCCATAACTGTCATTTTCACAGTTACAGTAAATACACGTTTAAGGAATGGTGTTGAAACAGTATTTTTTTAAATACATAATGGAGAGATAAGCTGTTGAATTGTATAACACCAATGATGTGATGAAAGATTTGTTATATCTAGTTGCCTTTTACATAGAAGATGTTATTTTGTGTTGTTTGGTTTTTTTTCCCCCCTAGATCCTGAAGTTCACCCTCAAAATGAGGATTACTGGGGACATGTGAATCCAATAGGTCCAAGAGCCTGCTATGATGAAGGAAAGCGGGTTGCAGAGACCATGTGCTATGCATACATGAAGCAGGTATTCACTTGTCTCCGATTCAGTGGCTTTTCTTTAATTAATGAAGGCCAAATGTGTGGCAAAACTGGAATAAGTGTATTTAGGGGTCGGAAGGCAAAAAATAATACCTTGAGTAGCAGCACTCATACTGTAGCTACATCATCTTTTTCTTTAATGCAAAACTTTCATTGCTCCCATCTGCTGTGTTTTTTCAGAACAGTGCTCCCCAAGAAAATGTGGTTTAGTCGTCTTAATAGGCATGATACTTCTTTCTGTGTCATAAATAGACAGACTAAACTGAAGTGACCATACTAATTTAGGAGCCAGATGAGAGTTAAGTTGGTGCTCTGCTGAGAAGTGCTCTGCTGAATAGGGCTGTTAGTGATAAATGGAATGTTTAATGCATATACAGGTAAAAATAAGGAAGTTCTTCAGTGGATACCTCTATAGGAGCAAAGTATTTTTAATCACTTAGAAATGTCTTTTATGTAGGTATAAATCTAGACCTTAGCAGAAGATATGACTGCTTAGCTATATAATGCACTTTTTCAGACAAATACAGTAGGATGAGGACAGAAAAGCAATTTAATGATAGTGTGTGAAGCGATACGTGCCAGTTTCCCTGGATTTCATAATCAACAAACAGAAACTCATCAAGAACTAACCCAGCATTGACTTCACCTGTATGTCATGGATTTAATTGTAATGTGATTGATTTAATTGCTGTTTAGCTAGCTTCTGGGGGACTGTTTGGTCAGAAAATGGAGTGCACTAAAAGAAAATCACACTGCTGTTTCTTGGTGTTTGCAGCCTTGATATACAAAGTTATAAATCAAATGTAGTATATTCAGTAGAATTTTAAACCTTTAAAGGATAAAATACTAAGTGCTTTTAAAAAACTTTAAAACAATCACAAACTTAAGTGGTAAGACTATAGGGATGGTAGTTCAATACAGAGGTTGTAGTAATCTTTTCTCAGCTGCCAGGCAGAGAGTCAGAGATTCATGTCCCCTTTGTTCCTATTTCAAATCATTTAAGGTCCTACACGGTAGTACTGCTGTTGTTCAGGATGATGTCTTCTATACTTTACCAGAGCAAAATATTCCTCCTGGGTCTGGAAATCCATCTGCAGTTGAATATTGTAGTTTTTATGGGAAATTCTTGTGCTGTAGGGTACGGAATGTTTTGGAGATTTGTGGTACACACTGCAGTGTTCCTTTAGAAGGGCAAGACTGTAGGTAATTTTGAAAATCATGGGCTGTATCTTAAAGCTGCAGGGTGAGGCATATTACCCATAAATTTTATGTAGGATTTGCAAAGGTTTGTAAGGTGGAACTGCAGTGTACACACACGTTATGTGAAAGCTCATGAGGCGAATGAGCTCTCTGCCCTATGGGCAGCTCTGTGAGATATTTTGTGTACATTTTTATGGATCAGTGAAGTCTGCCCAAGCCTGTCCCACATTCGGGTATATTCTGAAACACTTTTCATCTGCTTTATTTTCAGAGTTTAGATGTAATGTTGTTATTAGTGGAAGAAACATCCTTTGCTAGCTGAAATGTCTGACTTGCTGCTTTTAAGAGGGTTTTCAAATCAGAGTGATTTATACCAAAATAATTGGATTTCAGGCTAAAGTATTTCCAGAATCTTCTTGGCTTCAACAAAAAGAAGAAACAAGCAAACTTTTTTTTTTATTGTCATTTTTTTTCAGAGATGACTGTTATCTTCACAGCTCTCGGAGCTCCTCAGTAGCATGTCCTGACCAAGACTTTTTGTGCACATTTTTCTGCTGGCAGCATTGTTTTGTTCACTTATTTTGACCTTAGGAATTAAGCATTTCTTGACTTTTATCTCTTCTTTACAGCTTCTGTCTTTCGGCAAATCCAGCAGTACTTCCTTATCATGGAGTCCAAGGGCAGTAGTAGCATCCAGTAATACAGAAGCATCTTGCTTGAAAGGAGAGTTGGGAAGTGAAAATATTTGCTGCAGAAATGCTGGGCTCACAAATTCATGTACACAAGTTCATCTCATCCCATGTGAGGCACCTGAGGGTGTGGTTTTGAAGGATATTTGCTATAGGATTTTGGGAGCAGCTCTCCCTCAGACTCATGGGACAGTGTGCCTGCCCCACTTCCTTAGTGAAAGTGGAAGCACCTCTTGCTGGAACTTTTCTTGACCACGGGAAGCTTTAGTTCCTTGCCCTGTTCATCTAGGAACTAAGTTGTGTAATCTGGTTCACACTTCTTCAGAATTCCCTTCTCTGTCTCTCTTTCAGTGCTATCTGGCACTGTCTTATGGAAAGCCTTTTTCAGCTCACTCAATTGTCTTAACAAGATGCAAGGCATAGTTTGAGATTTCCTTACAATGACAGTTTGTCGAGCTGTTTGCTTTCTTGTTTTTAGGCTGTCAGGCAGTGATAGGACTGGAGGGAATGGACTAAAACTAGAGAGGGGTCGATTCGGGTCAGCATTGGGAAGAATTTCTTCACCATGAGGGGTGGTGAGACACTGGAACAGGTTGCCCAGAGAGGTGGTGGAAGCCCCATCCTTGGAGGTTTTTAAGACCAGGCTGGGTGGGGCTCTGAGCAACCTGCTCTAGTGGGAGGTGTCCCTGCCATTGACAGCGGGGTTTGAACCAGATGATCTTTAAGGTCCCTTCCAATCCTGACAATTCTATGATTTTGTACTCTTGTTACCCTTCTGCCCATCCTTCCCTGTCCTTCCAAAGTGCCCTTTTTTTTTTTTTTTTGGTATAAATTTCGTATATAGGTGTGGGACTTGCTGTAGATGGGATATGCATCAGCACTGGTCATTTTTCTCTTCCACAGAACTTCTCTCTTACTGGATAAGGTAATACATCATTTTCCAAAATGAACAGCATTTTCCAAGTGTAAGTAAGGTCATCCTGAACGTATATAGCCAGAGAAAACACACAAGTACAGGGAGAATAAAGAGGTAGGAGAGGATTTTCAGCACATAGTCCCGCAACATGAATGATGTGCTTTGTTCAGGAGTTGCCATTCAGTATGCAGTTAACTTTTTTAAAATGGGAATTGCAGAACTACCTGGAAATCCAAGTACTCCCGCGTTCTCCAACTCAAGCTTCATTGAAATACGAGATTTAATTTCTCCTTTTAACCCATTGATCTGTAAGGAAACTCCAGAGCTGAAGCAAGACTTCAGTTCGTCCAATTAAGAATTCCCCCAGATGCGTTTCTAAGAATATAGAAGCAAATTGAGTTATCATCACCAAATATTAAGTATAACCTTTAAGTGGACAAGTGTTATGCTTTGTATTATATTCTCTAACCAGGTCTGTGAAGACTGAAGTGCCAAAAAAAATCTTAATAGGTAACAGAAGAAAGGAAAGGCATGTTAGAGGTAGAGCTTATTCAAGTAATTAGACAGAAAACAAATAGGTGTGTTGAATTAGAGCAGTTTAATGTCATTTGTCCTGTATTCTGTCATTATTACGCTTTGTTTTCTTTCCTCGATATTCAGTCTAAATTACTTACAAGCATGCAGTATTTTTTGGTGTTGGCATGCGAAGTTTGCTGGCAGTTTGCTTAAGAACTTCCATGTGGGAAGTTCACCTCCACGTGAGGAAAAACTTCTTCACTGCAAGTGTGATGAAGCAGTGGAACAGGCTGACCAGGGAGGTTTTGGAATCTCCTTCTCTGGAAACTTTCAAAACCCACCTAGATCTGTTCATGTGTGGCCTGCCCTGGGTGAAATTGCTTTAGCAGGAGGATTGGATGAGATGATCTTTTACAGTTATATATAAAATACCTTGGACCGAGCCTCAGGGTAGAGCACTGTAGCTTAAATACATCACGGGTGGATCCTGGTCAAGACTGTGGTTAGAATTCTGCTGCAGTTACAATTCAGGGTTTTGGAAACAATTTTAAGACGTAGTTAATAATCTCTGAAACACATGGGAACAAATATGAGTCATTAAGAAAGTGACCAATAAAGCAAGGAATGCAGGCAACAATCTTAGTAATTTTAGCTGAAACATCGATAAAGACTTGTCAGGTCACAGGGATATCTGTGCAACTCTCTGGGCTTTTCCTGGCAGATTTGTTTTTAATCTACTTGTCTGCTGGAGAGAAGACAATTGCAGCTTTCCCGCTCCTGGTTTTGTATATAGGGAGGTCTAATTGATGCTGGCTGTTCAGGTAGAACAACAGAGTTTATGAAGAAGGAAGCTCAGTTAATTAGTAAGAAGCTTGCCTGATACCCTTATGAATTACAGCCACAGCGTGTGTTCCAGAACCTCTTGACATTTGAGTTGTATTCTGTATTAATCTGTTTTCTGACAGAGTCAACACAAGGAGATACCTTTTCTTACAAGGCTTATAAAATTAAAATGTCTTTTAAAATTATCATATAATCCTTGATACTCTAGGAAATGCTAATGCTACTTTTTTTGACTGACAGCTATAGAATAATCTGAATATTTATTCATAAGAGGTATCTCTGTAACCCATTACAATCTTTCTTGCATCTTTTCTGTATTCCCTCTTTGTGAATATGTCCATACTGGTAAATAATAGATTGAGCTGAAGCACTTTGATAACCCACAGTGATGCGTTTTACTAGCTTCCTCCCAGGCTCTGTTTTGGATTGCTGTAGAAACTTGCTCTCTGATTAATCTGCTGCAGGAAGGCGTAATCTTAATCCAGGAGGACAGAAGTCGGCCGATTGCGTTTCATCTTGGCATCGGGGATTAGTCTCAAGCTCTCTTTAGCAATATAAATGTGGGGCAAAGAATTTTTTCTCCTTTCTCTAGGCTATAATAAAATATTGTACATGACTTACTGCCACAAATCTGGGGAAATAATTGGCTCTGCTAGTGGAAATATGTTGGAGGTAGTCAGTCACTATTAACATGTTGTTAATAACAGGGCATAGGTAAGAGTGTACTGTAAGTATTTGTAGGCAGTTAATACAAAAAGAAGTAGTGTTACACAAGATGCAAAAAGGGTCACTTCAAAGGGGATGTTCATGAAATGGCGAAAGGAAATTTAGGACAATTAAGTTAGAGGCTCCAAAATCTCTTTGTCTGTGGAGAAGTTTCTTTTGAGAAGAAAGATCCCAGTTTACCACACACAAATGAAAGTTCAGCTGCATAGAAAATGCATTTTTCAAAGCAGTAGGCTGCAGAGAAAAGCTTTTCTAGATGGCACTATAAATAAAAAGTTACTCATTTAAAAAAAAAAAAATACAGTAAGGGGAGGAGATAAATAGGGAGAAATCCTGGATTCCCTGTGGCTGTGAGTAAGTGCCTGTAGAGAGCGTGGTGTTATTCTTTGCTAGATTCCTTGCTAGTTTCCAGCCAGTACTGGAAAACAAGGCTGGTGCTGTAGCTTGTGCAGTACAAGAGAGGCTTTTTGGCCAGCATTGTTTAATGAGTTATTTTTATCCTAAAGTACCAGCTTCCAAGTGCCTCATTTTCTGAGCTTGTTATTAATGGTAATATCTGGAAAGCCCATGTGAAATCCAATCCGTCCCTGAAGGAGTCAGTGTCCTTTTAATACAGAGTGCTGGGCAAAATAAAAGAACAAGCAACTCCACCAGAGAATGTATTTCCAGATACGGTGAAGACACGGGGAATGGCTCTGTGATATGCTGCTGAGAGCGTGTATTTGACATGCTCCACTGCTGTGTGTTTTTAGCTAATGGGAAATAAAGAGTATGTTCCAAACTGATTCATTTTGCATGGCAAGGGACTTTCCAGGGTCTCTCAGGAGGGCCAAGTGGATGTTGTGAGGTTCTATTTTTGGCTCTGTTGTGGATGCAAGCTTGTTATGTAACAGAGACCCAAGACTGCTTGCTGCTTTTTCTACTGTGCAATAGTTACCTCCCTGGTTACTGTTAACTTACAATTTAGTTGCAAATATAAACAACACCTTGTGGTAATTGAAACCTTACCAGCAGTTAACAGAACTGGATGTTGTTTGGCCTTCTCCACACTAGGAAACATTGGGCTTTACCTCTACTACTTGGCATTTCCCGTTTCTCAGCATGAAGTAAGAGCAAAAGTATTAAGTGTGCCTTTTGCCTCTCATCTGTAAAAACCAGATGCTGTTGTTTTCTCTTGTACATGAAGCTACATTTATTTCTAAGAAAAATACGTTTCCAGGTCTCTCCTGAGTGGTGTGTGCGAGCTGTAGCCTTCAGCTACCCTTCTTCCACACACTCTTGTCTTCCAAGAAAATGGCAAGCGTTGGTCTAAGCCTTAGTAAAAGGCTTTGAGAGGACAAGATGTTCTGGATATCCTCTGAAGGAATAACTGAATGTTTGCAACTCACACTGTGCTTGCAACCTCAGTTGAATCAGCTACACAAAGTTTGCTTCAGATGAAAAGTGTTTCCTCTGACTGATACAAGGATGGCTTTTTCTGGGAGTGAGGAGACCTAGGTAAGATAAGGATGCATAAGCTTGAAGTTAACACCTTCCTCCCTGCCTGGTAGCTATCACTCGCAGGGTAGCATCTATCTGTGTATGCCATACCACGCTATTATGAACTCATCAGGAGTCACAGAATCACAGAATATCTTTGGTTGGAAGAGACCTTCAAGATCATCTGCTCTGACCTTCAACACAACACTGCAAGCTCACCACTAAGCCATGTTCCTGAGCGCCAGGTCCACACGCCATTTAAATGCCTCCAGGGACGGTGACTCCACCACTGCCCTGGGCAGACCATCCTAATGTTGGGTAAGCCTTTCAGTGAAGAAATGTTTCCTAATACCCAACTTAAACCTCCCCTGGCTCAGCTTACAGCCATTCCCTCTGGGCCTGTCACACGTCACCAGGGAGAAGAGGCTGTCCCCCTTATTGCTCCAACCTCCCTTCAGGCAGCTGTAGAGAGTGATAAGGTCTCCCCCCAGCCTCCTCTTCTCCAGACTGAACACTCTCAGCTCTCTCAACCACTCCTGACAGGACTTGTGCTCCAGGCC
>JANHFX010020343.1:0-56659 GCA_027560015.1 Chloroceryle amazona
CCGCTCCGGTCCCGCCTCCCGCCGGGCCCCGGCCGCCCTCTCCCTAGGGCCGCCCCGTCGGGTCGGAAACGGACCCGTTACTCTCCGGCGGCGCGGGGCCGGCATCGCCCCCCCTGACGGTGCCGAGAAACGGCTCCTCCCTGGGCAAGGCCACTGCTGCTTTTGGGGTGGTGGTTTGGAGTTTTTTAAGTTCCCAATATCCCATTTTAAATCGCCTTAAGGCTTTTTGTTCTCTCTTTCCCTCCCACCTCCAGGATTTCCCCTCGATCCCACGGCCGGTCAGGAGTTTGCAATCCGCTCCACGGGGCCGGTTTCCCTCTTATCACGCTGGGATAGATCAAGCGGAGCGCAAGTCACGATGCGTGTCGGTGGTTGGTAGCGCCTGGGCTCGGCCGGTGGGGCGGCTGGAAGGGATTAAACCGCACCTTGTGTAACCGACCGCACGGCCTGGAGGGCTGGGAAACTACGGACGGGAGGAGCAGGGGAGGGAGGACGGGAGCTTCTCCCATCGTTTGACGGCTAAGGAGATAGATGATGACAAAGCTAACACGCATCAACAAAGATGGGAAAACGCAAATTTTAGTTGTTTTTTTTTTTCTTTTTCTTTTTTTTTCCCCCCCCTTTTTTATTTTTAAAGCAGCCTGCAGTTATGGTTTTTTTACACGTTGCAAGCAAGTTTTCTATCTACCCTCAGGTAGGAGGAAGTTTTGCCTGAATTATTCCTGGCAAATGATGCTTAACAAGTTCTTAAGGAGTGTGAGAAATTTAGGCTTTCATTTCAAAAAGCACCCTTGACGGCAAGGCTATTACAGGGTGGAGTAAATTGCATGGGAAGATCATCAGAGATTTTGGGAAGCAGGTTAGATGATAATCACATGCTGTTTAGATGGTGGTAATCCAACCCCCGTCATTCTATAATCCTACCTGGAGCGGAGTTGGACACGAGCTCTTTTGAGATGCCTTCCAGCCCTATTTTTAACAATTACCACAATATAGTATATTACTTACATGTTACAAAACAATGTACCTATGACAAACATTTCCACAGAAGAAATACTGACAGTGCTTTAAACAAAAACAAACCAAACCACTTCCCCCAAAATTAAGTATTCTGAAACTACTCCCCCCCCAAAAAAAAAAGTTAAACTATTTATTATTTTACAAGAAAAGGCCTTAATCACATTTGAAGTTAAAATAGATTTCAGGATACTTTTGTCTGCCCCACTGTGCAGAACTTAGATTAATGAGGCAGTCACTACTGAAGGTGACAATGCTTGACCTCCTTGGATGTAGGGCTTGGACCAGATGACCTCCTGAGACCCCTTCCCCATTTTTTCTGTGTTTGTGAGCTGCACAGGCAGCACCCTCAGCAGCCTGGTCCCTGGGTGAAAGCAGGCATTGGACACAGGGGAAAGCAAGATGGAGTTTGTGAATCTGGACTAGGTGCATTCAGGAGCAAACAGCTACATCACAGGAGTTGGTACCTGCAGAACTGCCAGATACAGGCACCCTGTGATAATGGTAACAATAAGGAGGATCTGAAGCCTGAAGATCTCACCAGAAGATTGCCAGTGCCAGGATTTAGCTCCCATACAACTACTACAGCAAGGATGGTAAAGCCTTAGTCTTTTAACATCGCTACGTATGCAAACAGCAGAATTCAGATCAAGCACATACTCTGAGCCATGTTATCATTAGTTCCCGAACCGTCCCTTTACAGCCCTGTGTGATCCACCACTGGTTGGGATTTGCCTTGAAGTGTAGATACACAAATGGCACAGCCGCCCCCACTCTTGAAGGAGTCCCCCTCCCCCCCAGCTTTTGAGTCCGAGCCAGGGTGCGCAGGGTTTCAGGAAACCAAGAAAGGCTGTGGGAAAAAAAATGATCTACCCCCAGCCACCGTAAAGAGCACAGCACCATGCAAATGATCCTCCAAAGCACCTGGCAGAACAGCAGCAGCAGCAGCAGCAAGCTAAATTCACAGCTGCAGATTATCTCATCAAACAGTTTTTAAGTGCTTTCAGCGGGGTTTTGATTTGGTGAGCAGTTTCCTACCTCATCTGTCAGCCCGGGAGGTGGCTTTGGTTTGAACTAAGGGAGGTGAGCTGCTGGGAAGGGTTGCTATGACACTACAGGTGGCTTACATCCTCATCCCTATTTCAAAATAAACTGGCAAACTGCTGGCCAGGGCTGAGTCCTGCTGCTGGAAAGTTCTGTGCATCAGCCACCAAGACACTGGTGCTGCAAAGAGCTTGCACAAAAATTATTTCTATTGAAAGAGGCACAATCATGGCACTGGTCTCTTAGGCTGGGAAATAAGTAAATGGCTTAGTGAAGGTGGGGAGGGAGAAGAGTGCACTGTGGATGGCACTTAGAGATTAGATTGTAATGTCCCACATCTGGAGCAAGGTGGGAGGAGAAGGTGGAGGAAGGAGAACATCCATCTGTTCCCAGGGGCAGAGGAAGCACATACCAGAAGCTTTGGGTTGCCTGCACGCAGCACAGGGGGAAGGAAGGTTGCCAGTAGGGTCATTAAGCCCTTGTGGTATGAGTCTCCCAGATACTTGATGTGCTTTAGTGCCGTTGTGTGTACATTTTGCTTGATGGACGGACTGTAGCCTAGATTTTCGTGGAGCTGAAAGGCCCAAAGCGGTAAATGGATGTAACTGAGAACAGTCTTGCCCTTGGGGCTGTTCTTCCTTACCTGAGGACTGCCTCCTGTAGGTACCAGGGATGTCTGGTGCAGCGCTGCCCCTGCCTTTCCATCCAGCAGCTCCTCATGGGCTCACATCACAGACGGGCTTGCTCCAGAGGCTTGTGGAAGCCAGACTTGGTGGCTGGGCTAATGCCTGCATCTGCTCTCCTTCCTCCTGCTTTACAACCTAAGCTGTTGGCTTCACTCCTACTATCTCTGCTGGCTTTGATTTTAAGCAAAGCAGGAATATTCCTCACCCTTCAGAAAAGCAAATCAAATCTTCTCATGATACAGCCACCAGTCCATGCCCAATCTTCTCCTGATAGGAGCCAGATTGCAGGCTGAGACCCTTAAACCACCTGCCTTTTTTGTGCTACGGTGCCAAAGGGACGTTATTCCCCATCATCCATAACGTAATTGAAACCAGAGTGTGTTCCCACTACCAGGTTTTCTTGATCAAATTTCTATGAAAGAAGAATAAAACCCAAACACAACAATAAAACAGTGAATGGTTTTGCTAGCAGACACTCAGCCCTCGAAATGAAGTTGCTGAGCCTTTACCAGGAGACTTTTTTTTTTAAATGAAGTTGGCAGATATGGGTAAAGCCTTTTAGAAGCATTAGCTCAGTGTTATTAGGACATTATCATATTTATTGATCAGCATGCACCAACGAGGGATGCACTTTGATAAATTTTGCCAGTTGAGTCAAACGTGATGATAAGCACCATTCCCATCTAGCAGATTAGAAATGAAGCTGTGATAAGAGGGAAGTTGGAACACTGCCGTACCTTCAGACAGAAGGCAGGTGGCTGCTACATAATTTAAACCCAAAGGGAGGTGCACTACAAGAGGTATAAGGCTTTCAGCTGCATAAAAGGCCAGGAGAAATGGGCCAAGCGTGTCTCCACTTCAGCTTTCTACCTGGCCAAACTCACCCTGGACTGGAATTGACAAGGGTCACCCCCATGTATCTATAGCTGGCTGCAGGGGAACTGAAGGAAGAGCTGGGAACATTTGAGTATGTGAAGAGCAAGGATGGTTTTCCCTCTCTATAGGAGCCTGAGATTGTAAAAGCTTTCCCTGGCCCAAGCCCAAGGTACAACAGTATTGAATTAATAATTACCACCAAATTGGGTTGGATCTCATTTAACAGTTCTGTGCCAATTCTATCAAATAATTTTTTATTTTTTTTTATTTAAATAAGTCAAAGTTCAAGTAATGTTTCAAAAGTAATTATTATTTTGAGCTGTGAGGAAAATGTTTGCTTAGGAAGTGTCAAATTGGGAAAATTTGCATCCACCTTTACTTCCCTGCACCACATTTTCTTTTATTTTTTTTGTTTTCACTAAAATTCCCTCCTTTCTGAGGAAAGGCCAAGCTGAAAGAAATATCAGGAAACCCCAAATCATTGGAAAACCTCCAAATGTCTCCACTGATTATAGCAATGATTTTCCAGGAAAAAAAAACGTAGCTAATAATAGGAGCCCGAATGTGTAAAGTTGCAGTTGGTAAGAGTTGCCTGTTCCCATAAATCAAGTGATTCTGATCTGGGCACCGAGATTAAGTTACAAACACCTGGTGTTTGTCTCTCCCCTGTCTCTGTGTTTCTATGTATTTGTTAATGCTTATTGTTTTTCCAACTAATACTACAACCCACAGGTATAACACAGACTTTTCCTAACACGAGGAAAACAGTTGCAGCATTTCCCAGCCCCACTTGTTAAAATACTCCTGTTTTTCACTCTTCAACCTGCTGTGGGGTGTAGATGTAATTAAGATGGTGAGGGCGGTCCTAAAACCAACTGACCGTTGTGTTCCTACACAAATAAAGGTCATGAATAAAGTTCTCTGGTACTCCTTTGTTCAACATGGTATTTTAAGGCTGTTTCTTGAGTTAAATATTACACTTCAAATGTGAATTACTCTTTTTACTCGGAGGCTATTTGGAAGTAAAATACTTTTAAGACTATAAACATAGGTGGATGGAGAAAGTCCCCTTTCAAAAAATCTGCCTGGCTCGTTACTGTTCTGGGGCTGCTCTCTCAAGGTCCTAAAGCACCGTTCCAGAAAGAAGATGGTCTAGTATGAGTGTTGGAGCTTTGGGGAGTTGGACAGTTTCATTTCAGTTTCCTGATGACTTGAAATAGATGTACTGTTTGGAGATGAAATCTGTACCAGTCTGAAAGCAGTGTGTGACTGACATTTCTGAGCCACTAAAAGCTGATTTGTGAAACAGGCCAAAAACCCTCAACTAGAGGAGTAGGTGTGGATGCAGTCATGTTCATCAGGCAGCTGACAGAAATACTGTGTAACAGAGGGCTTTTTCCACTCCTTTGTGTGTTGCAAAGGGTTTGACATTTGTCTGGGCTAATTCTGGAGGAGCTGTTTGGTGTTTCTGTTGGCTATAACCCTCCTGGGTCCTGCCTCAGGTCCTGCTGGTCCAGCTGGGGAGAGCTTCAAACTCCTGAGCATGCAATGAGAGCCTGAGTCTAAAGGTGCTGTGTAAGTCAAAAAGCCTGCAACATCTTCACAAAACAGAAATTATTCACACCCCCTCCGCCAAAATCTGTCCGGCTCTCGGATTGGGCTTGATAGCCAGGTTAGCAAACCCACCAAAATGCCAGGGAAAAACATAAAAGATTTTTTCTCCCTCTGAGACAACGCCACCACATAGCTTTTATCAAGGTGAAAGTGTTTAACTAGTGAAATAGTCCTTTTGTTCACACACGGAACTGCTGATGTTTGCTGAGGTTTACCTGGTCTCCAGCAGGCGGGGGGTAGATGACATTGATTAGGTAACATTTTCTGCAACTCATCCCCTCTGAAGTTTAATGGTCTTTCAACAACCCCAATGTCCTTCCTAGGCATTGTGTCCACTTAAATCTTGTTTGGTTTTAATTGAAAAAGTAGAGTTGGTAGCACATGTGTAATATTAGCTGTTCCCTCTAATCATTTGTCCTAGCCACCTCTGGATTGATAAGGAAGAAGGAGCAGGCATGAAAATCAGAGTGTCTTTCCACAGTAGTCATGGAGTTGGTAAACACAGTGGAACCACACTGCTCTTACTCCTGACTGGTGGGTAAATCTTGCATTCAACTAGGAACAGCAGGCATGTCTGCTTAGGCCCTTGGTATGGCAACAGAGAGAGAAGGAAAAATATAATTGCTTACAGCGGCAGGGGAGGATTAGGAATGACTCACACCACCGTGACTAAAGGCCTCCTGGCATCGTGGGCTCTCAGGCCTTGGAAGAAAGGAACTCCCTGCCCCTGGAAAACATTTGCCCAGATTAACAGCCTGGAGCAAGCACAGCCTTGGGTCTGTCTTAGAAGACTACGCACCATGAAGCTTCAGCTGGTGCGGGCAGGAGGTTCCCATGCTTTCCCAAAGCTGCTACCACTCAAGACTAGCCCACCACAGCCAGATTGTTTGGAGAGCTGTGGCAGTCGGGGGAGACTTGATAAGCATTGCAAATTTTTGCTTTTCCCAGCTTCAGAGTGAAAATAACAGCCAGTCTGCAGTTGCTTAACTAAACCAAAATGAACCTAAAATAAAACGAAGCTAAAAGCAGCAGAGCTGGGTGCCATGGTGTTAGCAGTTTGGTGACAGTCAGCTGGAGAGGCCATGCTTGTGTGTATCGTAAGCAGATGAAGTTCAAAGGATCTTTCCCAAGCTGTGATTTCCACCTCTAAGGGGAGGGTGGGTAGACACTTATAACCTCCCTGGGCTTTCCTCAAGAGTGTCTTTGGGGGCAAATGCCAGGATTGCCAGGAGCCACAACTCTTAGTTTCAGCTCTGATGTGACACCTGCCTCTGGGAGATGCAGCGGTAGGATTTCCCCTGCAATAAATCAGCACCCACAGCTGAGATCTGCTACTCAGAGCCCTTGTTTGCTGAGAGCACAACCCCTGTGCTGGCATTTTCCCAGCCCTTTTACTTCATGAGCAAAAGGCACAGGTTCTATAAAAGGCAGCATCAGCTCTTCCAAAGTTGGCAACGTGACCGGTGTGGACATCAGGCAGCTGCAGACCAGACAGGTTGGTACCTCTTGGTGCATCCTCCCTGCAACCTAAGAACTTTCAGGGCTTCTCTTCTCAAACAAGAAACTCCCCAGGCACCAGGCAAAGCCGCTCCTGTGTTTTACACCCCTTCTGCCCTGTTCATCTCCAGGGCCAACGCCACAGCCAGGCAGTGCTTGCTGCCTGTGGCCAGTACTCCTAACTGGATAATGACCACCTCACAACATCCCTGCTCCTGCAGCTGGAAATGTTCCTGCCAGTCTTCCTGGGATGGGGGAATCATCCAGAAACTACGGTGCTGCTGCTGCACAAGTAGTGATGACAGCACCGGGAGAAGCAATGGCACAAAGACCAGTGGAGAAGTGAGAGTTCCCCGACTGCCAGTGTACATGGTCCAGGTGCTGCCCCCAGCACTGCCTGCCCTCATGTACACATCACCTGCTCCCAGCACCTGCATTTGATGTACAGGGAGGTGCAGACCCCTGGGAAGCAGCTCCTGAAAGATTGGTGTATCAAAGCAAACAGGAGCTGGCCTGGGGGAGCCTCTTAACAAGCCAGGCTGTGAACTTGAAAGGGCTTTCCCATGTGCGTGTCAGCTCTCCCTGGGGTGGCTGCCAGCATGGCAGGTACTGGAGACAGTGCTGTTAGTTGTCATGGTCACTGAGGCCAGAACTGCCACTTTCTGCTCTTACATGCTTCACTAGTATGTAAAAATAACAGTCAAGACATCTCTTGGGGCCTTGAGGATACCTAAATCATTTCAGGTGCACAGACATCTTTTGTTCCTAGCTAGTAGCTCTCTAATTCTGGAAACTAAGGATTTCTCATAGATGTCAGTGGCTTCGCATGTGGATGTCAGAACAAGGTTTGCATCCTCGCTGGAAGCATAGAGGTAGCATCTCAACCACCCAGAGAGACCTGCTGAGGGGGTGCTTCTCTTGAGCTACTGTCTTATGTCCTCATTTTTCTCCCAACAACTCAACCAATCTAGATTATTACAGGAAAAAAAGAACAACCCAAAAAACAAACAAAAAAACCCACAAACAAACAAATGAAAAAAACACACCAAAAAAAAAAAACCCAAACCAACCAACCAAACAAACAAACATGCATTTGGGTTTTTCACAAAATATTTGAATAATCTGCCAGGCCAGGGTTTCGTCCGTGTGCTGCATTTAGTGCCTCGAGTTCCTGCAGTCAGCACAAAGCTGCTGCACACCTGGCTAATTCTGCTTGCTCCCCTCCACTCCAGATCCCAGGTCTCCTTACCAGTGTGATGGGCTGTCCTTCCTCCAAGGGGGAACACCCACCCACAGGAGCCTACCCAAAGACCTGATCCAGTTGCTCCAAGCTCTTTCTGGGTGACTGACCAGCAGCTGTCAGATTGTACCCCCCAGCTCTGGCAGCACATCTCAGCAGCACCCTTGCATGCCTAGCAGGTACCCCGGGCACACTGGGTAGAGTCAGGACATCTCGTTTCATGCAGCTTGGTCCATCACCACACAAACCACATGGCTCCTGTGTGGGATGCTCCCACACAGCCCTTTCCACAGCACCCTGCTTTCCAGCTCTGGCTCTCAGCCAGGCCCTGCAGGGACTTGGCTGGGCTCCTTGGAAAGCTGGCCAGGAGCTTCATGGCACCCCTGGGTGATCCTGCCTACCCAGCTCCAGGAGGCAAATTGCTTCATCTGAACAATTTAATGATGGCTAACAATGGTATGGGCCACTGCCTGGTCAGGGTGCTCCTTCCAAAGGTCTTGAAAAAATACATGGCATTCTGAACCGCAATGGAAACTTTTACATGCCTGTCTGGAATAGCTTTTAGTCTCAAAATAAGTTTAAAAAATTAAAATAAAACCCAACACAGACACGTAATAAGGAACAGCAGCAAAGTTTTCTGCTTTTTATCCCTCAAATCCTCCCACACCTTTAAGGAAAAGCATTTTTCTAAAGAAAAAAAAAAAAAAAGAAAAAGTTAAGGGAAAAAAGAGGCAAAAGAAAGGCCACTGACTCCAGTCTGCCTGACAGTTTTTTTACAGTATATATGGATTTTGGGGTGTGTTGGGTGTCAGCCAGGGGATTGTAACACTTGTTGAAACCACGGGGAACAGGCTATTTCTGCTCTCTCCTGAAAGCAGGGGTGGACATAACATTATTTTAAAGTTACCCATGGAACAGGGTGCAGGTTTGCAGAGCACGTTTTCCCCTTGCTAATGATGCCAGGGAATTGTCTCGCCCATGAGCATGAGACCATCTGGAAAATGTCATCCGGCGTGTTATTCCCCATGCCAGAGGGATATTTATAGATAAAGTAAATCATGTTGTCATGATCGAAACAAATAAGGAAAGGCCCCGAGGGAGTGGAGTGCCTCTGTCACCATCTCTGTGCATGACTTTGCCTGATGAGGGAGTATCAGTGCCTGGTAGCCTCCCAGACCCAGAGGGTACTGTTGCCCCCCCTCAAAGCTGGTTGTCCCCACCACACCACAGAGGACTGGTTCAGGATCAGCCACAGCACAGGAGTAGACTGTGCAAGACCACACACACTGAGGCATCCATATTTTGTGAACAAGCCGTGGCATGAAGCCTGGCCTGGTTCAAAAGGCAAACGAGACATTGAACCCCCCAACACAGATGGGGGTGGCCCAGTCTCTCACTCCCACCTGTGTCTGAAACACCTCACCAGCTCAGGCACAGCCCCACTGCCACGTGTGGTCAGCACAGCCTCATGTTACAGTGGCAGCTACCAGTGGTTCCTGCACACCACCAGCACTGCCAAGCCTCTCCTTCAGTGTCAGTAAGAGAAACCCAGAGGCTTTGTTTGGACTTCACCCGTCCTCTAAACCCCTGCTTGGAGGGCAAACTGAGGAACTGAATGTTTGCATCTCCAAAGCCAGAAAGTTTTGAAGAGCAGATGAAAACACTCAAGAGAGTGCCTTCAAACAGATGTGCCCTCCTGTGACCGGGCTCCCTCTCAGCCCCTCGCACAAATTGGCTGCATCTCACCTACCTTTGCATCAGCTACAATGGCCAATGGTGAAGCCACAAAACCATGTACGTCTCAAAAGCGTGTCTATGTTGGACACAAAATAAGGTCATTTTGAAGGAGTTTCTTGCAAATGAAACCCATCCTCCCCCCCAAGCTGGGCAGCTTGGAGCATTACCAACTGTTTGAATGTAACCCACTTAACAAAATACTGCCTTTGCCTTCAGGAAAGTACAACCTGTTGAGTTCACGCCAGCTCTCCTTTAATGCTTCCTAAATTTATTCATGGAAACTTAAATATTCACTTTAGATAGGCAGGTATTTGCACAAATGGTTTCAGGCTCTCCATTTGTAAACCTAATCAATATCATCTGCTTTGCAGTGCTACCCGGAGCGGCTCCATGAGGCAGTGTTAGGGTCCTGGAAGGGAAAGAAGCAGCATATGATGGATCTACCACAGCTCAGGTCTGTCTTCCCAAATGCCTCTGGCTGGGGATCACAAAGTGTTTGTTTAGTCCTGTATTTTGTTCCTGTTGAAGGTTTCTCTCATCGTTTCCACAAGCAGAGAAAATTACGTTGCAAAACAGCCCATTCTGGCCACAGCCAGAAGCACTGGCTTTTGGGGGGACTTTCCCTGAGGGTGGTAGAGCTGAGCAGGCACCACAGCCCACACACAGGGCCATCAATGCCAGGATGCCCTGGTGAGTGGCCTTAACCAGGCACCCACCACAGAAAAACCAGCATAAAAAAAAAAAATGCTGCTTTTAGAAAGTGACATGGCAAGGAGATTTTAGTTCAAACCCCTCCATGACCTGGGGAAAACAAAGGGAGGAGAGAACAGAGTAATTTGGCAAAGGAACCAAGGGGTACTGCAGCTAAATAGCCAGAATAAGATGAAACTTGTTCACGCTTCCACAAAAACATAGACCTATTATTTCCAAGATGTGCAAACTGGGAACGCCTGGTTTTACATGAAAATATTGAATAACATTTTGAGTGTTTGATGAAGAGAAGATGGACCTTGGGATGTGGCATTTCACAAGTTACGGAGAAATGGTGATGAACCCTGAGCTCAGCAGGAGGACATTATCCATCTACTCAGTGGACAGCAATTGCCCTCCATCTGGTTTGGGGTAAGCTGCTGTTTTATCAGACAAATCCTGATGAGTTTTGCTCCTCTCTGCAGCTGTGTATTGCATGAACTTCCTATGGAAAGTCCCAGCAGTTTCGGAAATCAAGAGAAGGATACAGAATGCTGCAGCTGCAACAAAAGGCTTTGTAGAAATACTTTAAAAAATAAGAAATAAGCAAACCTAAACCCAAATTAAAAGAGCAATCCATTTTGTACAAGGCACTCCAGTGCTGTTCTCATCCACTGGACATGCAATTATCCCAACAAACCCATGAACCTTCACAAGCATGTTCCCCAAAATTAAGCATATGCAAAACCCACCTCAGCTGACCCTGCCTGTCACTGACCAACGATTTTTGGAGCAGGGCAGACCCATCAGAGCCTCCTGACCATTCCATGGGCCCAAGCCACAGCCCTTGCTCTCCACAGAGCACCAAGCCCCAGGGGTAGATGCCTCCATGGCTGTGTCTGGGAGCATGCAGCCACGCTGACCCTGCCTGGCTCCAGGGACACTTCCCCTGCAGGCACCCAAGCTCAGGCCCAGCTTTCTCATCTTGCACTGCTTTGGCTATGCCACTGCCTTTAGTCTGCAGGTCCTCCCTCCTTTGATGGAGGTGTCACCCACCAGGCTGATGTAGCTCTGCACTCCATGGCTTGAGAGGGCAAGCAGATTCTGCCAAAAATCACACCGGGTGGTACCAGTGGAATTCCATTACAGGACACCCTTTTGCTCTTGGGACAAGCCTTGGTGGCCTTGTGGTTGGGGCCAGAGGGCCAGAGCTGGTCATACTCTTACCTAGAGAACCTCACTCCTGGTAGATGAGGAAGAAGCTTAAAATCACCCTCCACCTAGCCACCCTGCTGGTGGACAAAAAGGAAAAGAGGAAGAAACCCAACCAGACAGCAGCTCTTTGTGCGGACAGTCACCCCAGCTCACCTCTCTTTCTTCCTGGGACACCTCAGGGTGGCCAGGCTCCTTGGTGCAGCTCTCCTGGTTGTGGCCATTGCAGAAGGGGGAGAAACTCTGCCTCAACAGCAGGAAGAGCTGTGGGGAACTGGGATGTTAACCTCTCTGCTGAAGGGTTTGTAGAAGCTCAGGCAGCAGTAACTCCTAGTTACGTGATTTCCTTAACTATGATTCCAAGCTAGTTTTTTAAACTCATTTTTAGTGAAAACTGAGATTATGCATAATGTGAACACTCTCATGTAAACAGGAAACTCCTGAAAGATCCTATGCTGGATGGGGTTGGTTTGTTTTTTTTAACGTAACTTCATTATATTCCTCTACTCTGAATTTTTTAAGCATTACTTTTGTTGTCAAAAATGATGCCTTGAAAAAAAAACATTTAGGAAGTGATATTATATTGATTGTTAGCTAACATACTCTTTTAAATTAGCTTTTTATTATTCTCCATTCTCCAAATACACTGCTGAATTTTCTTGTAAATAAAATATAACACAGACAAAAAGCCTTAAGGGCCAGCAGTGGGCAATGCATGGAAAAGCTGCTGGTTCTGTGGCCACTGGAGCTGAAGCAGCCCTTCCAGGTCAGGGCGCTGCAAGCTTTTCATAACCACAGTGCTCCCAGGTCACCTGGGCAGACAGTGAACCCCGCTTGGCCTCACCTGAAAAGAGAAGCTGCAAACGCTGCTGACTGGTGCCAGTAAGGGCTGGGTTTAATGTGCTGGGGCACGCAGGCGAGCACACGCACAGGGATCCAGGACACTATTGCAGCTTCTGCCAAGGTCACCTCTGAGGCTCTGGACCTGCTCAAGCACCCAGCCTCACACCAACCCCGGGATTAGATGGAGAGATGGGATTTTATTTATCTGCTTCTGAGGGAATTGCTAAATTGGTGGCTCAGTGCCACGGGAAGCATCTGTGGGCAGGAGGATCTCTGATTGCTCCAGCCGCTCCGGCCAGGGAAAACCAGACCTGCTCTCACCAGTGTGCCCATGGGGCTGTCTGCCCAGGCACCCCTTGCAGCTCATGCCTCAGCATCTTACCCTTCCTTCTCCTGGCTCTGCTGCTTCACCTGCAGCAGCCCCTTGCTGCAGACCCAGGACAGAAGCTGACCCCTCTTTTGGGTGCTGAGTGCATGGCTGAGGCATCCCAGTTATTTCTTTCCTCCCTCACCCATCTCGAGGCTCCTTTTAAATTAAGTAGAAGATTTTTTTGAGCAGGGTGGGGATTTCCAGTCTGACCCAACCAGTCAGGCATCGAGCGTGGGAGGCTGGTCCGGATGTATTTTAGCTACAGCTCCATTATTCTATATGGGAATACTGGGCTTTCCTCCCATCATGCACTGAGGTTATGACTTCCCCTTACCCCACACATCCCCAGTGAGGGGAATTTTCCTCTCCTGTACCAGTGGAGGAGGATGACTGGAAGCCATTTGGAAAATGGGCAGTAGCTTTTACTGTGCACACATAGTGAGAGAGGCCAGGGGAAAAAAACAAACCACCACCCCACCCCCCAAATCCAGAAGAAGCTTTTTCCAACACAAAAAGCAGATTTGATGCCAACAAAACATTTTGTGGATTCCAAACTGTTCATGCCAAAAAAAGCAAATGGAGAAATAGAAGGAAAGGGTCAGAGAAAATATAATTTCTTCCTGGCATTTTTGATCAGTCTTTTTGGTTTTCATTTAAGTGCATTTAAGATGTCCTTCCACCAAAAGGTCTCCAACTTGAAAGCAAACATCACCTCTCAGGCTGAACAACGTATTTAGTTTAATCCAAAACATTTGGGGTTTTTTACCTGATATTTTTTAATTGCTTTAAGATCAAAACTTTCCATCTCCATTTTTATTCTAACTAAAAAAAGGAATTATTCACATAGCTCTGAATGCACTTGTGTGCAGATGAACCCACCTATCTCCACAAGAGCCTATCATCACTCTTATTAGTCTTGAGATGCTTCCCAAAACTGATACACCCTTTTGCTTGGAGGTCTCTAAGGTTTCAGAAAACTCCTTCCTTCCTTTCCTTTGGTATTTCTGGTAGTAAGGCTGCCATAGAAAAGGCTGCAGCTGGAGTTAAGCCACCTATATGTGTCCCCTTACCATAGAGGGGCTTCCCCTATAGCCCAGGACCTCGCTCTGTGCCACTCATCTGCTGCCGGTGGGGTGAGATGGGCTGCAGCTCTTCTTGCACACGTTCACCACATCTGTTGTTGACTCTGAGATCAGCGAGGTAGCTTTTCCTCTCTCATGGATGAAGACAGGCTGGTGTGTGCAGGGGATGAGTCAGAGCAGACACCGTTTTTTCACTCTCTGAGGCGTCTGGACTTCATACTAACCTTTTTCTTTGGGGGGAACAAAATGTGCTTTAATCTAGTGCTCTGCGGGAGCCAAGACTGCAGAAAACCAGGTTGCAACCCAGGCCTGCTTGCTCTGCCTGGCCAAGTCGAGCAGCTCTGCACTCCTGCATGCTCGCTGCCTTCACTGCTGCTCATATCTACCTCCCTGGCTGCAGAACCCCACTGCAGCCAGGGGAGATGTGTGTGAGTCCAGCCTGTTGGCAAAAGGAGTGCTGCTGCTTTCACTCAGAGAGAGGGGAGGTGAAAGTATTAAACTGTATTTCCAGAGGTGCTTAGAAAACTTAGGGAAAAAAAGAGAAAAAGGTGAAAAAAGGCACAGAAGGTGCTGTTTGAGATAAGGCCAAAAGTTTCTGCAAGTAGTTGCTATTGATTTGCTGTGTCAGCTCACCTCTATTAGCCACATGTGATCAGGACAGCAGTTATATCTTAGCTATGCAGCTATACATCAGTTACACATCAGTTATACACTTAAGTGACGCCTTCCTTAACATTTCTGCCCACTCTGTATTTTCTCACGCCAATGTGGGCACAACATGCACTTCCCCCTCCCTGCCCCATCATGTCAGTCAGCATCTTGTTTCAAGCAAACCCATTTTATTTGCCTTTGAAGCCTGCAGCCTGGGTTTGTAATAGCTTCCAGTAACCAGCCTTGTTTCCCAAGATGAGGGGAACAAGATCCCGGGGCTGAGCGGCTTCTTCCGTGCCCCACTCAGCCAAGAAAGCTTTCACAATGCCATGGCTCCATTCCTGCGTAATGCAGTGGCTGTAAAACAAAGCTCAGAGGGGCTCAGACAGAAGCGAGCACCAGTGTGCAAGAGGTAAAAGCGATCACCAGCAGGGCAGAAGAAACACAGGCAGGAGGAAGCCTGAAGTAGAGAGCAGCTGATTTTGGGCAATGGGGTGTGTGGCAAGCAGCAGGATGCCTCAAGCAGCAGGATGCCTCAGCTGTGCACAAACCCCCACTTGGTCTCACCATGGCCAAAACCAGGCCAGTACAGGCACCCCATAATATTAATTCCCTATGGAAACATTTGCTGTTCAAAGTAGTACAAATTAATGGCCATGCAGGATGAAACTGAGGCATCTGGGAAGCAGGGCTTGGGGCAGCAGTACCGGAGCTCCCTCTCCAACCAGAGGAGACTCAGGCAACACCCACCAAATGCAAATGCCCTGGGGCTCACCAGCTGCCTTCTCTCTCGGGCCTAACACCTGGCTCTCCACCAGCTGCAAATGGAGCTCAGACACCGACCTGAAGCAGTGTTCTCAGACCAAATCCCAACAGCAATGCACACAATGCCCACAGTGCACATCAGCCTGAATGACAGCTACAGCCACAGTGTCCAAGAGCCTCAGCTTTCCATCGATCCCCAGCAAGTGGAAGAGCTGGGACTGGTCATCTGGGAGCAGGGATTTTAGTTAGGTGGTGCTGTCAGCAGGACTAGCCCAGTAGCACCAAAATAACCAACAAAGGGCATAGGTGAGGGAGGAGTTGGTGTTCTGCATCAGGTCTTACTGATGCAGATCTCCATGCCACCAGACGAGGCACCAGCCTCAGCTGGGATCTCCCCCCACAGCAGCCACAAGGGTGACACAAAGGTGGCACAAGGGTGGGACATCTCTGGAACTTCAGAGAATGGGGAGGAGGGAGGGAAGCCGTTATACATGGTGGAAGGCTCCTGCTGCCACTGTGGTAACAGCTCTGAGGTTTGTGAAAACTCGGACAACATTCATGAATAAATTTTGCCTTCGTCATGGAAAAAGGAGAAATTGAGCACAGAACTGAAACTGCTATTAGCAGGTGGTATTGAAGTCATTAAAGAAATGGAGAAATCAAACCCCTCTGAGTAAAAAAGGTGCTTAAAAGGGTTGGCTTCATAATGTTCAAAACAGTTGCAAGGCAAATCACTTGAAGGGAAAGAAACAAAGCAGAAAAAAATGAGTGTTAATAGTGCTGGAGGTCAGAGGCTACAAAATCTAGCATCACCTAACTGGAAAAAAAAGATTGCTGAGAGATGAGCACAGATATCTCTAGACAGAAAGAAAGTCAAAACAATGAGGGGAGAGAGGAGGACGGGGCAAGATGAGCAAACATGCCAGAGAAGGTGTGATTTCTGAGGAGCATGGGACGTACTTAATAATGTCCTGTCAGGAAGAATGAAGAGCTTGTAAAGTGAAGCAGCTGAGCAGGGAAGTTTATAGAAGTCAGTTTTTGCTCATGATGCTGTTTCTGGGCCTTCCACTTCTGCAGATGAGGGGACAGTTTGGCAGGTGTATGCCCACCACTCATTTCTGCCAAGCTGCACACCTCATAGGTTTCTGCTCAGTCACCCCTCCAGCAACTTCTGGCAGAAACTGGTTCAAGCTCAGAGGCTCTCGAGCCCCTATCTTCTGCTTACCAGGTCAGGATGTTGAGCCTTCCCTGCCTTGATGCCCTGTCCTAGGTTTCCAGCCGTGGTCTGTCTTCTTGCT
This sequence comes from Chloroceryle amazona, assembly GCA_027560015.1. Taxonomy (NCBI): domain Eukaryota; kingdom Metazoa; phylum Chordata; class Aves; order Coraciiformes; family Cerylidae; genus Chloroceryle; species Chloroceryle amazona. Next base: position 16,623 of record JANHFX010020343.1, read on the forward strand.
GTCACAGAAAGCCCAGGGAGGGGAGGCAGGAGGACACAGGCCTGAGGTGTCTGGGTGAAAGCTGTCAGAAGGGACATCCAGAACACAAAGCCTTCCATCCTTACCTCCAAGGTCCTACCATTGCCTGGCACCAAGCTAAAAGCTCCTCTGGGGAGCTCCCACTACAGACACCCCCAGCATCACTACTCCGGCCAGGTGAAGTGAGGACAAGGTGCATCCTTCTAGGAATGGTTTTCTTCCCTCCCGCCCAGGCAGCTTAGAACGACCCCAGTCACGCTCAACAGCACGGCCCCCTTCTGCTGTGGCTGTCACTTCCCAGTATTTGTATTTAGAAAACAAGCAGCTGTCAAAAACCCAACCAAAACAAGAGAGGCTTCACAAAACTTGCTTCCCTCCCAGAGAAGGAATGCGAGGCAGATGTTGGCAATGCCACGTGGTGACAGAGAAGTTCCTGGAGCAGGAAAACCATTGCACATGACAATGAGGTATTCACCAAGCAGAAGTGGGACACCGGAATCCAAAGATGCTATCATGCATGCCTTTTAATCAAGTATTGCCCCATCCTGGCCAGCTGAATTGCTCGGCATTCATTGGGTAGAAATGTCAGTAGGATAAAAGACAAGTAAGGTGTACCTTGGAGGGGAAAATACATACATAAATACATAAATAAATAATCAAACAACATTTGCTTTTATGTATTTGAAATATTTTTTCCACAATTTCATTGATAATATCTCACAAGTCATAAAGCAAAAGAAATATCCTAGTTATTTCCATGTTGTTGATGTCTTTTGTTTCCTTTGTTTTTCAGTCTCTTCACCAGAGCACACTGGTTGCAGTTTGTGGTTTTCATAAATTAGCATAGTTAATGTTTTGAACAAATTTTTAACCTCAAATCCTACTTCAGGAGCATGAAGTAAGAATCAACCCATTTCCCAGCCTTGAGGCAAACAGTTTTGTAAGGCTTTAACATCTTCATACCACACAGTGAATTGCAATAGATAATCTCTGAATAATTTCATAATGGAAAACTTCCTTTAAGTTTTTAATGTGGTTGGCACTATGTTGGTAACAACACTATCGAAGCACAGAATGGTAGGGGTTGGAGGGGACCTCTGGAGATCAGCGAGTCCAACACCTCCACCAGAGCAGGATCACCCAGGGCAGGTCACAGAGGAACAGATCCAGGTGGGGTTGGAAAGTCTCCAGAGAAGGAGACCATGATTTAAATAATTATTTTGGCAATTGACTTACCACTTGAACACAGAAGTTCGTGCCTCTAAGCTACAACCTTGGCAAGATTATCTAGGCAGAAAGTTTCTTGAAAACCTTTTCATAAACTTCTTAGCTGCAAAAATGAAAAATCAAACCCCACACCAGCAACCCCAAGCTCTGGAGGCCATGCAAAACAGAACCATCTTGCACATGTTGGCACTTCACTCCCCTGAGCAAGGACCCATTCCACTCCCAGAATCCCCAGCAGTATGTGACACATATACTGAAGAATTTAAGGCCTTAACACTCAATAAAAAGATTAAAAAAAAGTTCAACATTATTCTACCCGAAAGTACCCAAACTCTCTTTTCCTCTGCTACATTTTCCTTTCACGTATGACTTCTTTAGGAGAAAAGCAGCATTTTTACACTTTTAGTATGAATTCATGGGCACACTTCCTCCCCCCCCACCATGTGCCTTAATTCTGCCCTTTCACATCCATAATCACAAGTTACCTTCACATTGCAGGACACCTGAAAGCCTTTAAGCGGTTTGGAAACTATGATGGCCTGTCTAAATTCTTCATCTGTCCTTCACAAAGCAGATAATGGTGGCTGTCCTTACTTCAGCATTGGTCTTCAGGAGTCAGATGGAGCTCTCCTCATGAGAGGGACAGACTTCACTCAGTGCAAAGAAATTCTAGCTTCAGTTGGATTTCTAGAAGGGCACCAATGTGCAGGTTTCCTTGGATCCACTGGGCAACTGGATGGTGCTCCTTCACTACCCCCAATTTAGTCTAGCCTAATAAAGAGCAGACCTGGCAGGCTGGGGCAACAGGTATCTTCCCTCAGACGTAATGGGATCATTCTGTCTCCACATCCGTAACAGTTGCCAGGCAGGTGTGTGGAGCACCTGTAAAAATATGGCTCACAGAAAAGTTTCCTGAGTTTGTAAAGAAGCTGAAGTAGCTGGGGGTGTCAACGGTCTCATTTTCTCCTCGCTGATTTTAGCAAAGGGCTTCATAAAGCAAAAACTATGGAGACAAAAGTCAGCTTATTTGAAGAAATAAAACAATTTTATTTCTTTATTTCTGTTAATCAGAAAGAAAGGAAATTATTTCTTCATTCAGTCACACTGGGGAAGACAGGAAGAGATCTTTCCACTAAGAAAAGCCTGATGGTGTCCCTGGTGAGCGTTCCCCTGAGGCTGAAGCCAGGTTTCTGCAATCACCTTCATTCTCTTCATGATGAGAATCTTTGGAAAGCTCTCACTGAACAAAGCCATGACTTCATTTTACCTGACTGGGAAAGCCCCATCCAGCACTTGCCGTCTCAACCCCCCACCCCCAACTGCAGCTATATGGTTGTGAAAAACTGGTTCACCCAAATGATCCAAGCACCCAAACCAAAGCCCATCCCTGAAGCGGTGCTGCTTCTCAGTTTGGTTCTTCTTGCCCACCTTGTTCTAACCTGCAAGGGGAGGGCAGGGAAAGAGGGTGACAAAAGTGTAGCCCAGGAGCAGGAGAAGGGCAGGTACCAATAAAAGCTACCATTAAATCAATCCATCATGAGATTACTGTTACGCAAGCAGCAGCATCTGCCTTATCTTAGTAAGGCTCTCAGCTCCTCATCAGTTATTCCCTGTTGCAATCAGTATTAAAAATGCATTCTGCTTTGGTGTGTGACCAGTGCTAATTAAGATGCTAGCTAGAAAAGTCACTTACAGCTTTGCATTTCCTTTATTTTCTGATGTTCTGGCATCTGAGATAGAAGAGGGTGGTATTTAGTACTACAGAAAACAGCAGTCATCTTCAGATATTCAAACCAAGGAACTGCAAATGTGGATGAGAAAGAAAACACATGCAGTCCAGCCCGTTACAAATGCAATACAGACCATTCACTTCCAATTGGTCAAGCTTCTTGTGAACTGTGCGTCTCCAAATCATCTTATGAATGTTTCTGGATCTCCCAGCATGGCTTACATTCGTAACTGCATTAATGATGAACTATTACTGCATCAAGTAATTCTAATATAAGCAGGAAAGAACTGTCAGACAAATAGGAGACATTATGAGCACATTATGTATGACTAGAAAGGAACCCAGAAATTCATAGCAGTATAAGAGAACTGAAAAAGCAAGCTGGTGTCTCTTCAGTGGCCGCCTGCTGTACTTCAGACATCCAGCTCTACACCAGCTTTGAGAAGGGATTGCTGTGCAGAGCTGAAAGTGTTTGCTCATAGCCAAGCACTGTGAGCTTCAGAGGCTGCCTGTCGATGGAGCTCACTCAGAGATTGCAGTGTAGGGGATATGTTTGCATAACACATGAAATCTTTCTCCGAGGAAACACTGGCAATCTCCGTTTCCTTTCTCTTTTACCATTTTCAGTAAGAAGCCCTAGATCTTTTCCTGCTGTGGGCACACAGTTTGCCACACAACTGGTTTTTACAGAACATAACAAAGGAGCTTCTCTTGGCAGCACCTTCCCTTTCAATACACCAAACCTCTGCAGCTCTGGGCGGAGGTAACAGAATGGCAACACATTTATCAGCATCATTTCATTGTGGAATATTCCTAACTTCTGATCAAGCTGTTCTGCTAGCAACCTTCACATCCACAAAGCACTGCACCGGGTTTAGCTCCCTAAGGATTTTGTCCCCTTAATCATTGCAGCAACAGAAACCAAGAGAAAGCCACATCAATTTATAAATACTGATATAAATGCTGTTTTATAGTGATTGGCTCATTAGCTGATGAACCAAGAAAGAATTTGACTTACAAACTTCAGACTGCAGAATCTGTCCTCATTCTATAAGATCCTACAGTGTTGAGATGGAAACATGTCCATCTTCCCATCACCAAACCTGCCTCCCATTTATCCTCATCTTGACTCTACCTGTCACATGGACAACGCTGCTGTGTGTCTTCTAAAACCAGCCTGCCAACAACATAATGATATTCCTCACCTTCCACCAAGGAAAGCCACAGCTCTTCCATATCAATCTCACAAGTAAGAGAAACATATGGAGCACCAGTACAAACTGGTGGTGAGCAGATGTCAATATTACTCAATGTACAGGAGCTACACAGGGCCCAATCCAGCTGCCCACTTTGATACTTTAGATGCTCCTGATGATGCAGCACTACAGGAGACCCACACCTTCTATCGGGTGACGTGTGCTAAAACATTTCTAATGGCAACAAATGTCCGTAAGTCAGCAGCCAAACTGAACTCTCATTAGCGAAGATACAGAAATAGCTGTCCAAGATCAAAAGGTGCTCTTAGAGACAACTGAAGAGAACAGAAAGTTCAGACTAACCACAAAAAAATCCAAAGCCACAAATGAGCAAGTGATGCAGAGCTTCAGGACAGAGCTGCAAGCCAGACTGAAGGTGGAGAGTTCCAAGACCTCTCCGGTTCCTTTCCTTTTCTCTCTGGACACAGGGAAGTTGTTGAAGGTGGTGCACCCTTAGAGGCTCGCACATTGGAGGCCAAACTGCTCTCGTGTAGTTTGCAAACAGGATGGGCACAGTGCTCTGCTTGCATTCCAGGGCGCTCTGGGCCTGCTTCAGCAGGGCTACACTACTTCTTGGGAAGAACATAATGTTGCTTGCCATGCAAAAGGAAGGGAAAGTGTCCCAGAAATTGAAGAAGAACCATGAGATCACACTCCATTGTGTGGGAGACCACATGGCTAGACTCCCTTTGAAGGTTTTAAATAGTAGACGCCCAGAACAAATTTAAATCAAAAGCACTAAAATAAGTAACATATTCTGACAGTTGCAGCTGATCCCGCAGGAGACAAAAGCAGTGCTACTATTTGTGTTTGAAGTTGTGGGCTGCAGAACAAAGGATGACTGCATTTTTTCTGCTTTGTACCACCTTGGTGACCTCGAGGTGTGTATGAGAATCCAATTTCATGTGCAAACCATTTGTGTAGAAGACCCTCAAAACCAGATCGAGCACACAGCATCTTATGTGCAAATCAAGTTTCACCCTTGAGTTACAATGACAGGTAGACTGACTCTAGGGCAGTGTTAAAATACACGTAGCTAAAGCAGCGTTTACAGGCTCCTATGCTACAGAGTCACTCAGCCCACTCCTATGCTACAAAATCAAGCTAAACCAAAAAGCTTAAAGCAGCATCAAAATGGCTCTTGAATTGCTTCTCCCAGCAGTGGAACAAACTGGTACAAAGCAGAGCAGAACGACAGCATTGAGCATTTCCCAGTTGGCAGAAAGCAAGAGAAACAAGACAGCAACAAGATTCCCTTCAGTTTACTCAGTGGTGCTGGTGTTTTAACAACTAACTTTAAACATTGCTCAAACCCTTTTGATTTAACCTACAAAAATAAACTGTTTGAAATAGAAAGTATTAAATAATCCTCTTTAGTCTCCCTTTATACACAGTGTTCTTGTTGCATTTTAAGAAGAGGAGTTTAACTTGAATGGCTCCCTGTTGCTGCTGCCATCATTCGGTTCCAGCTTAGGAAGAAATTCTTCACCATGAGGGGGGTCAGACACCAGAACAGGTTTCCCAGGGAAGTCATCAGTGCCCCCTCCCTGGAGGTGTTCAAGGCCAGGTTGGATGGGGATTTGAGGAACCTGGTCTAGTGGAAGGTGTCTCTGCCCAGGGCAGGGGTTTTGGATCTTTAAGGTCCTTTCCAACCCAAACCATTCTATGATTCAAAACAGCAAGATGCATAATGATAGTAAGAGAAGATTAAGGGGAAAACGGCAACAAAATACAAATGGTGAGCACAGCCAAGCTTCACCTGAAAACTTGTTGCAAAACCAGATCCAGATGTGGTTTTATCAGGCATTCTAAAACCCATGATGCTCGCAGTAGCTTCAGCCATTTGCCTCTCTTACCAGAGGCTGGCAAATGTGTTTATTTTAGATTTAGACTTTTTCTCCCTTTCATCCAGCCCAATCAATTCCTGCAGGATCAGAGGTGCCATAGCATCCCAAATTCCCAGGAGAAATTAAAGAGGAATTAAAGATGGCTCTTCCAGTGTACATGGCACATCCTCCTCACCCCTATATGTTGAAATGCAGTGACACCTCAAGGGTTTATTAAAGACACAAACAGAAGTCACGGGGGTTAAGAGCTATTTCATCCAGACATTGTATCAGGAGAATGTATTAGTACACAGGTTGCCACAGAAAATGCAACAAGAAATCAAATTTATTATTTTCAGTCTTATTGGTTCAACATGACTTGTTCATCTGTAAGAGAACTCTGTGGTGTAATCTTCAGACTGAAGCAAAAAGGAAAATGCTCATACATCTGTTAGAGAGTTGCACACTCTTTGTGGCATTTAAGATAACCCTGGAGTTGTTTCCTCCTAGAATTTCTCCTTATTTTGTACTGAAAATAATAGCTTTTAAAATATTTTTCTCCGTGAGTGGTTCACTGTATTGCAATGGTGGACAAAAAATTCACACAATGATTTAAGTGTAAGTGATCTCACACACATTGTTACCTATGAGAAAAGACAGGAGGGGACAGAATTACATCCCCATGCAAATGTCTAAATATGCAGCCTAGTTATTGGAGGAACAGCTCTTCTGCAAGTCACTGGATGCTGGTGGTAAATCACAACTCTGAAAACCGGACCACGTCTGACTTGCAATAAATTTACACTTAACTGAAAATGTAGTTTGAAAAGTGAGAACCACTACCCGTAATTCAAGAAAACCAAAGCAGCCCTGTGGCCAGTACATTTTCGTGCTGTATTAGCAAAACCATCTCTATAGGGTAGAAAGGAGAAAACAACGCAAATCTTTTATTGTACAGCTCTACAGTTAGGCAAAATAAATGCTCATCTTGTATTACTCTTAAAGACAACTTTTGGATTAACAAATCTAAATGCAACAGCCACAGGAGAAAGTTACCAGAACTGAAAGTTCTATATGAGGCAGATAGAAATTAAAACCCAAATACAGCTATACTCTTAGCACAGTTTTCACTGTGTTTCACCACAGTAGCTTATTTTCTACCCCAGCCTTCATTTCTTTATTTCTAAATCACTACAGCAATTTAATAAGAAAGCTAGTTTCACTAGCTGAAATTAAAGGCTAATTTTACCAGACCATTGTATAGACAGAATACAGATGGCAGTATTTAGAAAGCTGGAGACTGGTGTCTGCACATAGAAATTTAATTTAAAAATGAGTTTATATCAATTGTTTTTATTAGATATCAGCAGTTTACAAATTTGAATTAAGAAATAAAGTTACAGAACAGAATTTGCTTAGGCTCATTCTTCGCTGTGAGGTTTTTTTCTTTAAGATCGTGAACGTTTTTATACAGCATATAATCAGCAAAAAATTCTAGACTGTCTAAAACACAGCCCCACTAGTTCCTCATTCAATATTTCATAATTTATCAAATCCTAAGATTGTTCTAAATATTTTAACAAGTATTTAACTACTCTATTAGGCCCTTTATAGATTTTATTTTTTCTTCAATTTGTACACAATACAGATTTAAAAAAGCACTTAAGGATTCTATATTGCAATTTTTTTGTAACTTTCCAAACTGGGAATAAATAGTTCCCATGACAAGATGAAATCCACTCTTCAATATACCAAGTGTCTCATCTTCATCATACCTCACATCTAAGCCTACAATTTTCTAGCAGAAATACTGTTTTAAAACACTAATTCCCCATCGTTTTAATGCACATCAACTTATGACAGCAAAAGCTTCTATTTCCTGATAAGCACAGGTTTAACTTAATTGTGGATTTTGCTACAGTCCACTAAATACCACCTCAGCATATGCTTAATTTACACTTTTTTTCTCCACAGCTCATAAGACAGTCAGAAGACAAGTTATGCCTGGTGACTAAGGATGCAACTGCACTAAGGATTCTGTCAGGAAGCCTCATTTCCATGCTCATCCTTCTTTCTTCTTCCTGCCTCACAGCCAAAACCAGTAATAAAATAAAGCTTCCAACATCTAACATTAACATTACTAAGAAATATAAGACTGTAAAAGGGAGGGGGGGGGAGAAGAGGGGGAAACATATGCAAGTTGCTACAAGATTTCTGCTCTGTAAAGATGTAACAGCAGTAAGAAGAGGCTGAGCCAGAAAGCTGCACAAAGAAACAAATATGCTGGAACAACTTAAAATATCCACAGTCTTAAGGCAACCTTCATTCGAATCAGCAGTGTGATTACTTGTATATCTGAAGAGAAATCGTTCTTTAGTATGCTTAATTACGTCGATACAAAAGATGTTATGAGCCATATCGATCCTAAGGAAGTAAAAAAATCCAAAACAAAACAGATAGCCATGAGTATGTTTTCCATTGAAATAAATCAGTTTTATGTACATTGGTAAAATAAAGAGCAGTTTAATTCTTAAAGAAAGTTGACCAGCACTTCCAAGAACTGGAACTTCTATATATAGTAATATTTTTACTAACCTGTATAGATGTCATGACCCCATTAGCAAGTACCGAAAGTTTTCCAGCCACTGATTTCACTCCTTCTTTAAACTGAGCTATATCAGGAGCTGAAGGCAAGACATTTGTGATATTGTAGCTTCCTAAAAAGAGAACACACACAAGAGAAAAGAGAATTTAATACTAGAAGGAGAATTGTTTTTCCTCTTGAAGTACAATATCCTACTAGGAGCACTAAATACCAATACCTGACCAACACTGTAAAAAACATTAGGCATAAATCTCAAATTTCTTAAATATATCCTCTTATTTTTTTTTTTTTCAGTCAGTCATAATTCCACCCCGAGTGTCATCTTCTGCACTTTGTATTCCCAGGCAAACAATTAATGCTTGGATAACACGCAATTTCTTCTGCACTTTCAGCCTGCTGCAGGGTAACTTGTCTAGCCTAAGCAGCTGTTATTACCTTGCAATGTAGAGGTGAATGCACTGCAGTGGTGGCTGAAGTGATCAACCCTATTTGTGTGCATGCAGAGATCTGCTTTCCATACTCTAGATACACACATATTATGCATTACTCTAGCCAAGGCTTGGAAAATTCTGTAGAAATTACAGTAAGGGTAGTAAGTTTTAAAATTCAGAACTATGATCTTGGGAATAAATGGGGCCCCTGAGGGGAATCATAGAGAAAAGGATCATGCAACCTGTAGCCAGCTGATAGTCATAACCAGTTGAGACACCACTGGTAACTTGTGAGCAGTTACAGAAGCTGAGACAAGATCACAGAATCACAGAATAGTAGGGGTTGGAAGGGACCTCTGAACAAAACTAGAGCAGATCATGTAGAAATGCATCCAAAGAGGTCTTGAAAGTCTCCAGAGGAGGAGACTCCACAACCTCTCTGGGGAGTCTGTTCCACTGCTCTGTAACCCTTACAGTAAAGAAGCTCCTCCTCATGTTGAGGTGGAACTTCCTGTACTCAAGCTTGAATCCATTGCCCCTCATCCTACCACAAGGCACAAGTGAAAAGAGGTTGTCCCTGCCGCCTTCTCCTCTCCAGACTAAAGAGCCCCAGGTCTCTCAGCCTTTCCTCATAAGACACGTGTTCCAGTTCCTTAATCATCCCCATAGCCCTCCGTTGGACTCTCTCGGGTAGATCTCTGTCGCTCTTGAACTGGGGAGCCCAGATCTGGACACAGTACTCCAGGTGAGGCCTCACTAGGGCAGAGTAGAGGGGGAGCAGAACCTCCTTTGATCTGCTGGCCACACTCTTCTTAATGCACTCCAAAAGACCACTGGCCTTCATGGCCCAAGGATTCATTGCTGTCCCATGGATAACCTGTTGTCCATCAGGATTACAAAGTCCTTTTCCAGAGAGCTACTCTCTAGTACCTTGCCTCCTAACCTGCAGTGGTGCATTTTATTGTTCCTCCCCAGGTGCAGGACTCTGCACTTGCTCTTGTTGAACCTCATTAGGTTTCTCTTAGCCCAGCTCCAATCTGTCCAAATCGTTTGTCCAGCTTATTTGGTCCCAGACTCCACAGCCTGCAGAACTGTAACTCCTGACAGCAGCTCCATACAGGACTCTGACACACACTGGGAGCCCTTTCTTCATCTTTTTTTTTTTTTTTTCCTCCTTTTTGAACAGAGGTGGAGGCAGAAGAGAGAGAGAACCTGCAGCTCCTCTTTTCATAGGAAATTAAAGTCACCCGCCTTGTTAGCAGAGTAAGAAAGACATTACCAGAAATAATTTGATTTACCTAAGCTAAGTGGCTGGTTTGTAGTAGTGGCAGATGCATAGTCAGAGAGAGCTTCCCACTCCATCCTTTAAGGCTGGCTAGTAGCTGTTGCTGCAACACATGGGCATGCTTTTTATAGATTATTTTCAAAAATTCACTGTCACTGAGACAGACCTATTTCTGAACTGTAAGTTTGACTTCCTTATATGTTCCACTTATCAGATGCTTCAACATTTCTGTTATTAAAATCAGAATCCTGGAAATAAAATTTGTAGATTTAAATAACAATCACAGAATCACACAGAGTGGTTTGGGTTGGAATGGACCCCTTTCAAGGTCATCTAGTCCAACCCCCCTGCAGGGAGCAGGGAGATCTGCAACCAGAGCAGGGTGCTCAGAGCCCCAACCAACCTCACCTGGGATCCACGGGATCCAGGGATGGGGCATCTACCACCTTTCTGGGCAACCCGGGCCAGGGTCTCACAACCCTCAGTGTAACAAATGTCTTCCTTCTCTCTCATCTAAATCTCCCCCTTTTTGTTTAAAAGCATCACCCCTTGTCTTATCACAACAGGCCCAGCTAAAAAGTCTGTCCCCATCTTTCTGACAGGTCCCTTTAAGTACTGAAAGGCCACAATAAGGTCACATCCAATCCTTCCTTAAAGACCCCAGGGATGGCGACTCTACCACCTCCCTGGGCAGGCCATTCCAGTGTCTAATCGTCCTGTCTGTGAGGAAGTGCTTCCTAAGATCCAACCTAAACCTCCCCTGGTGCAGCTTCAGGCCACACATCTCATCCTGACAACCTGAGAAAAGCTCAAACCACTTCTTAGCCACCTTAATTTGCTCATGTTTTTCTGGTTATGTATGCTTGTCTGAAAAGCTTCTTGTAAATGAGACAGAAGAGCAACTCCTTTTCTTGTGATTTCCTTCAAAATAAGCATCTACAACTCAGCCATATACCATGCCATGTTTCATAAGCAGCAGGGCTGAAATAATGCATAGTAAAAACATTTTCTTGCAGCTCCCTCTTTTTGGTAAGTAGTTCCCACAGCATTCTGTACAAAAGCAAGCACCCCCAAACTGTTCTACCCTAAAATCTCAGCAATGCTCATGAAACCAACTTAAAATTCATAGGCCATTTTATTCTGGCGAGGACCCCAGAATTACAGCAGCATTTTTGTTGCCAGCCTCCAGTCTCCTGATTACCTTTCTTTTATGGAACTAATGATGGCCTTGGCATCAATTCAACACCAGACAAACTATTAGTGTAGTAAAAATTCTCCAAGATCAGACACTGTCAAAAAGCAGTTTCTGAGATGGGGGATGTAACAGAAAGACACTCAGGAAGGGAAGATTCTGTAAACTGAATATAGTGTAAATTTATAATATACAAACTAATAATTCCTGGTGTATTTTTTCTTCACTATTATTTTAGATCGGTTAACAACCCACAAAATATAGCAGTTTAGGCTTTGTAATCTAACTTTAAAATCACTGTTGGGTTACATGGCAGTCACAGAAAATAACTAATCTCAAGTTGTAGGCAGGTAGTTTTCATCCCATTATCAGGAAATTTTGCATTCCCACCCAGCCCCAAAGACCACCAAAGTGGTCAGTGATGAATAATCATGTGTGCACAAATCACATAGAGAGAGTAAACATACAATTGGTGCTAAATACCCTTACTCAGAATACAGTGGGAATAGAAAGGCACACTATGTATCTAAAACATAACACAATTTGCCCCATCTTTGGCTTTTATTTACCTTTTCCTGGTTCATTCTCTTATTCATTACTGTGTAAAAGCCCCAAACATATTACACAAATTAAACCGTATAAATTAATTTATATGTGAGAAAATTAAAAGGACAAAGTTCTAGTCAACAACAGATAAAGTATTTGTTATCACAATCCCACCTATTATTTAATACATACTTTACAAATTCAAAAAGAAACACCAATTCTATGCTTACATTGCAAATCCTCTTTCAAGTACCTAAAGTGACTGTGATTTCTGCTTATGTCTCCTCCCTTTTTGGTTTTTGGTGTGGTTTTTTTGGTCTTTTTTTTTTATATATTTCAAATTACAAAAATCCATCGTAAGTAACTGGGAAGAGGAGTTATTTCTCCACTAGGCAGTGTGTTCAAAACTTGCTTTCAGGGGATCTAAATTTTTTTATTTTCCCCTCCAACTTTTCCAAAGTAAAATCAGATGCTGCACACTGTTTGCTCTTCCAGTCTATTTATATAATTGCTCACAGATTTCAAGTGCTTCAATAATTATTTTTCTTTCCATTTCTTCACAAGTTCAGGAATGAAACCCAACTATCAAGTCAAAATGTTCAAATATTTCCTACCTTTTATCTTTCACGTTATAGCACTATCCAAAAATTGTGTTGGAAAGAAAACATGAGAGATTCTCAATAGTCTAAGGGGCTATTTTTCAGTCCATACTTCTTTATGATTTGATGAACTATACTCCAACTAACTGAAAAATTTCCTTAATAAACTGGCAATAAATTTCCATGTGACAGATTACATGGGAATTTCAAGGTGATTAAGATTTTATTAAAGATTCTTTTTAGGTTCAATATTATTATGACAGCTATTTTCACATATATAGATGTGTAAGCTACTTATCATAACTGATCAAAAAACCTGATAGTCAATTTAGGTGTTACCTCATTTGTTTTTATAACAAAATATTACAGTTTTCCTTTGATGAAAATAATTTACAATATAATTAGCTTATTATTTGCTATGTCCCATTAATAAAAAAAACCCAAGATATAAAAAATTGAATTTACAGAACTGAAAATATAAACTTGAAATTTAAGAGATTAACTTTTTTAAAAATAATGACTACATTCATTATGGTTGTTTGACCCATTAGCAATACAAATGCATACTGCACTTTGTAGAGTATGACAGCTAGCTGAACTGTGAGAGAAGACCAGGTTCAAAACCATCTAATGAACCTGAAGGTGCACAAGTCCATGGGACCGGACGAGATCCATCCATGGGTCCTGACAGAACTAGCAGATGAAGTTGCAAAGCCACTTTTCATCATATCTGAAAATTCACTGAGGTCTGATGAAGCTCCCACTGACTTGAAAAGGGGAAACATAACCCTCTGTTTCAAAATGTGAAAAAATAAGACCCACCTAACCTCTGTGCCTGGCAAGATCATGAAGCAGATCTAAAAAATCTGCTAGGACACATGGAAAACAAGGAGGTGGTTGGTGGAAACCAACTTGGTTTCACCAAGGGCAAATCCTGCCTGACAAATTTGCGGTCAAAGCTTCAGTGGATAAGGGAAGAACAACTGACGTCATCTTCCTGGGCTTGTGCAAAGCCTTTGACATTGTCCCACAGGGCATCCTGGTCTCTGAATTGTAAGCACACAGATTTCATAGATGGACCGCTCAGTGGATAAGGGATTGGCTGGATGGCAGCTCTTAAAAGAGTTGTCATCAATGACTCAGTGTCCAAACGGAGACCTCTGACAAGTGGAGTCCCTCAAGGATCAGTACTGGGACCAGTGCTGTTGGCAACACGGACAGTGGGATGGAGTGCACCCTCAGCAAGTTTGCATATGATACCAAGCTGGGTAGTGTGGTTGACATGCTAAGGTGTGCCATCCCGAGGGACCTGGGCAGGTTTGAGAAGCGGGCCCATGCCAACCTCATGAAGTTTAACAAGGCCAAGTGCAACATCCTGCACCTGGGCTGGGACAATCCCAAGCACAAATACAGGCTGGGTGACAAGTAGATTGAGAGGAATTCCACAGAGAAGGACTTCAGAGTGCTGGTTGATGAAGCACTTAACATGAGTGGCCAATGTGCCCTGGCAGCCCAAAAAGCCAACTGTATCCTGGGCTGCATTAAAAGAAGAGTGTCCAGCAGGTCAAGGGAGGTGATTCTGATCCTCTTCTCTGCTCTTGCAAGACCCCACTGTGTCCAACTCTGGAGCCCCCACCACAAGAAGGACAAGGATCTGTTGAAGAGGGTCCAGAGGAGGCCACAAAGATGATCAGAGGGCCGGAGTACCTCTCCTACGAGGACAGGCTGAGGGAGTTGGGTCTGTTCAGCCTGGAGAAGAGAAGGCTCTGGGGAGACCTTATAGAGACCTTCCAGTACCTGAAGGGGCCTACAGGAAATCTGGGGAGGGACATGTTGTAAGGGGTAATGGTTTTAAACTAGAGCAAGGTAGATTTAGATTAGACATTAGGAAGAAGTTCTTCACTATAAAGGTGGTGAGATACTGGAAGGGGTTGCCCAGAGAAGTTGTGGATGCCTGATCTCTGGAAGTGTATAAGACCAGGCCAGATGAGGCTCTGAGCAACCTGGCCTAGTGGAACATGTCCCTGCCATGGAAGGGGGATTGGAACTGGATATCTTTAAGGTCTCTTCCAACTCCAGCCATTCCATGATTCTATGATAGTGTAACTAGAAGTAGAGTAGGAGCGTATTCATCACATGACAGTTTCTCAGTCTGTTTAATATGTACCTGTTGGTGTTTTTTTCTGATCTTCAAACAGGTCAGCTGAACTTATAGATGAGCTTCCAGAAAGTCTTTCTAGTCGAGCCCTTGCTTCATACTAGAACAGAATTGAGAAGAAAAATATTGTAACAGTACACCATCATCTTCTGAAGTCATGTCAGATAATTCATGTGGTGATAGATACAGTTCTAGAACATACAAATCCAGCTGAAGTTGACTATTCAGAAAGCTTTTCCCATTTCGTAGTTTTCACGACCGACATGGTGTTTGCCATCATCTCGACTCGTTTCTGAGCTGATCAAAGAGTCACATTTACAACTGCAACACCAAGAGGCCTATGCAATGTTAGGTACCCTAAAATTGATGAAAAACTATGCAACCATTAAAAACATCTAAAAAATGTGAAATGGGTGGCTGTGTAGGATAAGGAAAAAGCACTGTTGTTACCATCATGTTAACCCTTCCAACTGAATAATGCTTTTCATTCCAAGTTCCCTGAGAATGGGAATACATTGATTATACTTTATTACATTATTATTTTTAAAGATCATCTAGTTCCAGCCCCCCTG
This sequence comes from Chloroceryle amazona, assembly GCA_027560015.1. Lineage (NCBI taxonomy): Eukaryota > Metazoa > Chordata > Aves > Coraciiformes > Cerylidae > Chloroceryle > Chloroceryle amazona. Next base: position 32,067 of record JANHFX010020343.1, read on the forward strand.
CCACAGCAGGGACACCTTCCAGTAGACCAGGTTGCTCAAGGCCCTGTCCAACCTGGATTTGAACACATCCAGTGATGGAGCATCTACAACTTCCATGGGCAACCTACTAAACTCTGAAAGCTATTGGAAACTTGTATATTGCTATCAAACAAATACTCAGACATAATTCTATAAGATACCTAATTCTACCAGTTTAACTATTTATTACTGTCTTTTTATACAAGAACATTGCATTTATAGTCAAAGAATATTTTAACATTCGAAAGTACTTATCACTGCTTTCTACTTACATCAGCATGATCTTGCCTTCCAAAATACATGTCTGATGAAATTGCTTTTACATTGCCAAATTTTTTTTGTGCCTCGTATGTGTTTAAAGATGGTTCATATTCAGGCTTACGACGAGATGCAGGCCTAAAAGAAAAATAAACTGCATTAGTGAGTGTAAATTTTATTCACATCATGGAAGAAGGCAATAAATCAAACAAGAAGCATGATCAACTTTGCTTTGTGAAGCCTCGAAGTATAATAGTGATTAAAAATAAAATAAAATAAAACCAGTGTCAACACGAGATAGAGAAATTGAGATAATTAATATAGCAGCAAATAAAATTTCAGTGACAGTTTTACATGTAGTAAACATACAGTATTTCAGATTTATTAATATTTTCAGAATTCTTTTAAAAGCAAGCTAAACTATGTGAAAAAGGACAGAATATTTCTACGAAACTTAGAAAAACCCCAAACCACAGTGTCAGTGAAATTCAGATTTAAATGTAACAGGACAAAAAGTTTCAACATCCTTTAACTGTCACTGTGCTCCACCTCAAAGACATATTCAACACTTGCCTTTCTAAGGAGGGGAAAAAAAAAAAGTCAATGTACTCCAGTAAGGAAGTAACAGGACATGAACTCCTATATTGTGCAATATGTATCACTGGTCCACTCTTTAGGAATCAACAGAATATGCTTGTGTTAAAAAAACAAAGGTCTACCCGAGAGCACAAAGTGCATTTCACAGGTAAACAATCAATACAGTTTTAAATAAGAACAGAAGAAGAAAACACCAACCAAGCACACAAATCCCCACATTCTTACATTTTCCACTTGAGTACAAAGATAAACGAATAACCACCTTACAAAGATGAAATATATTAATTTTTTACCATCATAACTAGACCTGCTGTTTGAAAATATCTTCAATACATTCATCCTAAAAACCGAGTACCCTACAGTTTCATTCATTTGGTAACTGGGTTCTCTCTGGTTCATTAGGCAATAAATAAAGCAAGTAAAGCAAGTATGCTATCAGAACAGTGCAAATATTTGAGTTTCTCTCCACATCTTTTATCTGCCTTTTTTTTTTTTTTCTGAAGCACATTGGAAATTACCTGCAGTACATAACCTGGACAGCACTGAACAAAACAGACAAGTGCTTAAAATGTAAATAGGAAATTTAGCTTACAAAAGAAATTCAGCCAGAAGTGCCTTTTCTGCTGAAAGTTACGGCCCAATTCTCCTTCTTGACTTAGAAAAAAAAAATCCCTCTATGACCAGAACTCAAATCATATTAACAAGCTCGGGCCTTCTATACAAAAATCAGTTAGGCTTTCTTAGTATACCTGTCTGAAAATCCTGTACTTTTTGAAGTTAATATTGTATCGACATCTCTGCTGGTGTTTTCTTTCTTCCAAAAAGAATCTGAATTGTCATCCCATTTAGACAAAGTGTTGCTCCTCAAATCTGCAGAATCATAGTACCTAAAATAAAAGAACAAAAAAAGTATTGAAAAATTGGGAACCTTAGAAGATAAATAAATAAGATAAATATTGCTCTAATAATAATAAGATAAATATTGCTCTACTAAGTGTTCACGAGCAAGTAAGTTTTCAGCACAATGACAGCTGTCAGGGAATAATCTGGATTTCATTTCTAGAAGCTTTGTACAGTTGAATCCCATGGATTTTTTGTGGGTTTTTTTTATGCATACTGAAAAGCATAGCCTTTCCTTAGGCTGGGTATGGTCATGGATATGCAGTGGACTGCCTGAAACATACGGTCCCATCAAAACCAGCAAAGTTTACATTACTTCAAAGTATTACATCATCTTTAGTGTCAAGCAAAGCACCAGGAAGAACACTGTCAAAATACTTAGCTGGTTTAAGAGCAACCCTAAGAAAACTTAATGACGGACCCTGTGAGCAAAGCACCACAGTGACCCTACAAGGTAGCCTGCTCATAAAGGCAGCATAGAAATGTTAAGTAGCCTGAACTTTGTGACATGTTTTAATAAAACAATGCTAAAGAACGTATTTAGTAAGAACTTTCATTTAATAAGACAACCTCCTCTTGAACATGAAAGCTGCAGGGAAAACACAAAGAAAAGGAAAGCATGTTTGTCAGTTCTGGTGGTACATCATCTTGACCCTTCCCATTTTGATTATCTACACATACCTAAGCATTTATGGGAAAAATCCTACTGTTTAAAATGACAAAGATGAGGAATTTCCCTTTGTGGCTAATTAAACTTTCTTAAAATTTAGATGACCAGTATAGGGAGTAAGATGATGAAAACAACAGGAGGTTAGCAGAATGGAATCGTCCAGTAGAACAATCATGGGATATCAAAGTCTGCATCTGTACTTTGTGAAAAGTACTCTTTAAAAAAAACCAAACACAACACTCTCCATGTTTCTGTTATGAATAGTCAGGACACTTGTTTTTGCAGTTGATGAGAAACGTGATGCCTTCAGCAGCAAAGCTTCCCAGCCTCACACATGGAAAATAGCAGGGACAGATCTGGAATGAACTACAAGAAGCAGGAGTCTTCCCCTTCTCTCCTCGCAGACCAAGGGAAGGACATTTAGTGCTCTGAGGGAAGAAGGCTTACTGCAATACAATCTTCATCTTCACAGCTGCATCCCACAGAGCGGATGTTACATTCAGCAGGTTCTTGAAAGTGTTTTTTCTGGATAAATGAAGCTTTTTACCACCTCCATCTTTTGGATACAGATGGAAAAATCCAAAGGAAGAGTTGTAGATATGTTTAAAAGAAAGGAAAAAAGACAGAATCCACTGTTTGGGGCACATCACTGTACCAATTCAATCTTTCACTGCTCCTGTGAGTTTAGGATGTTCTCAATGCAATACCACATGGAAAAAGAAAAGGAAGGCAGAGCACAGGAGTGGTACAGCACCAGAAGACAGCTGATCTTCCAAATTTCTTCATTCAGCTGCCTTACATCAGTTTGGAATTACTGCAAGGCACTACATGCTTTTCTACAACCAGGGTGATTTGCTTTTGGCCTGACTTCTCAGTATCTATGTCATCTGTTCCTGTGGCAGCAGAGCACAGAATACAACCCGCAAGGAAGCAACGTTGTTAGTTCTGCCCACCTAATGTGGCTTCCTGCCACAGCAATCTTTCCAAGTTCCATATGGATGTGTAATAATAAACAAGACGTTTATAACTATGAAGCCATCTAATTTCACAATGGCCATCAAAACCATGGGATGGGGCAGGGATGACAAGAGCTGATTTGAAATAAACAAAATGTTGTCTTTTCTCCATCACTCCCTCTCAAGATTTTCATAACTTTGCAAAATACTTCTTCAGTATTGAGGGAGGGGCAGAAAGAAAAATCTGCATTTAATAGAAAATATTTTTTTTTTATGTTAAAAAGAAAAATCAGAAACCAAGGATTTTGAGAGGCTTTAATAATATATCTAAACCTTGAATATTTAGCTTGCTTAATTACAGACACTTACCAGTACTCTAATATCCAGCATGATTATTCTGCTTTTGGGCATATACTAAAATGATATTAAAATTACCTCTATTTCAAAGTCACAGCTTGGACTAATGGATAATAACCACCTTACAAACCTTAGCAAGTCCAACAGTCCGACTTTGTATGCCAGTTCCAATTAGTTCTACTATTGCTAGAAGTAGAAGAGCAAGAGCTGGGAACAGCTAGGTTATAATTTAGCTTCTAATAATTGAACCAAAACACATTAAAAAGCCTCTTCCATAATTTATCCTTTGCCTGCTAGTAGGCTTATGAATAATTTGAGAGCAGTACAGTTCTTTTCAAGGAACAAACAGGGAGGCACTCGAATGAAAGGTTTTGTTTCACAAGACTGCTGTTTTTACAGAACTACCCATTTACTTGGTACCCCATCTGCATTTTTGCCACGAGTGATTACACTACAAAGTAATGACACAAGAGCCTTTGTGTTTTTATTTGCCTGTCTACAAGTAATTAGGTACCATTTTTCATGGTTCTGTGGCACCAAAACAATAAAGGCAGCTTATAAAAGCAACACCTGTTCCTATCAGTCCATAAACAGCTGTTTCACTCCAATTAGTGCCTGTAGGACTAATTATTTTTCTTGTTCCTCCCAACAACAGTACTCTATAACTTGTATTGCATTCACACTCAAATCGGCAATTACTTATTACATTTCATGTACAAATACATCAAAGTCTATCAAATAAGACTGCAGCTATCTACACAATACATCCAACACACACAATACTTCAACAAGATTTTTTTTTGCATTTGGCAGGCATCCAGCTAAAAGACTGGAGCAACTGTAGCACATCTCGTATCACACTTTGATACTTGTTTAGTTTTAAACTGAAAATTGAAGACAACACCAAGAGAAAGGAAAAAGAAAAAAAAAAAAAAAAAGAGAGCAAGCACACATTCAGACAAAAAAAAAATGCTTCTACTTGACTCCAAATAAAAAGCTTACACATTACCTTGAGCTAGAAGAGAAATACGAGTCTTCTACATCATCAGTGTACTTTTTCTTTGGCTTTGCAATTGCAGGTGTTTCCTGCTCTATTGTTTGCATATCTGAGATGACTGAGTGAGAAATGCCACTGGGAACAGGAAGAAAATAAGTATGTAAAGAGATGACAAAGCTCATACACTAAAAAAAGAGAAATGAAAGCCCAAAACTAGTTTCTGAAGCTTGCTGATAAAGCCTAAGCTATGAAAATATTTAAAAAAATAAAAAGCAAGCCCTGGAAAACTCAACTGGAGTTCTCTGAAGTAGTGACAGGACACACTTCTGAACACACAGACTATTCCAACTGTTGGAAAACACAGTAATGCTGCATTTTCAGAGTTATGGCTTGAAAAAGACTACACTTAGGTTAGTAGTGTTCAATGAAAACATGCTGACTATCTTCCTCACAGTCAGCTAGTGGAGACAAACACCCTACAGACACCCTACAATTTAGGTTAACAGCTGCCTGGCAGGTTAGGACTTAAATCTATCAGCAGCAATCCTACCCCTCCCCCCTGACAAATACTAGATTCTTTGATTATATTAAGTTTTCATAACCCACTTTAGTATATTTTTTTTTATTCCCTAAGTAAAATAATGGATAAGTGCATAAAGCCACACAGTATTTTAAATACAGTTTACAGAACTTTACATACCTTCTGTTGCTGCCAAATCCTATACCAAGTCTCTCCAATTCACTTTTCTTCTTGCCAGATAGATTTAACTTTTCTTCTTTTGTTTTAATATCAAGATCTCTGTAGGCCAACCGTAAGGATGATACGCTAGAACAAAACAAACAGTTAACATACAACTGCAAAATGCTATGTTTTGTGTTTATTGAAAATATTCATTGTTAATTGGATTAAATTCCAACTATAAGGATGGGAGAAAGCCAGCAGAGAAGACTCTAAACAGTCACCCCATCTGTGTATGAGCAGGTAGTCTTTCAAAACACATGTGAAATGTGCTACAGCTGAAGTTCAGGACAGGGTTTTGCATTGCTGTTAAGTCATTCTGAAAGAGCCTTTTTTCCACAGACCTAATTCTAAGTGATAGCAAATTGTCAACATTATGCAGTCTGACATACTACAGCACTGTGGCATTCATGATATAATGCCAGCAATGTTCTCCACTTAATACACATCGTGGCCCTGCTCCATCTCCCTCTCTTCACTCTGTTCATGCTCCTACTGGTTTTAACGCTTGCTATACACACCCCCTTGAGACAAGTGCTAGAGGTAGACCACCCTTTATTGATGCTGCCCTTCCCTGTGCCCAAAAAGGCATCTCGGAAGAGGGGAGGAACGACTCCTTGTGCTCCCAAAATTGAGTATCATTTGTATTATGCAAACTGAAGCATCCAAAACTTATTTTCTGCACAGCTGGCAACACATTTTATCACCTGAAACATCCCACAATTCCGAGATAGTTAAGCTGTCTTTCTGAGATGTCACAAACTTTTCTATACCCCAAAACAATCTTAACTATTTTGCAGTAATACCACTGTAGAGGAGACAGAGGGTTTTAATCTCTATTACAGAATTGTAGAAACACTGCTTAAGTTTTTTAAGTTAAAAGGGATACAAATAATAGTTTTACTGAGCAATGCAGCAATATCATAAGCTGTGACTGATCTCAAGTACAAATGAACCCTATCAGAAGAAAGATAAATGAGATTTAGGATGTTGCTGGCATCTCTCCTGCCACAGGTAGAAAGGAAGCACTTAAGTCTGAAAAACCCTTGTAATGAAAAGAAAGCAAATGTTTGACCAAGGAGTATTTTCTTCCAGTGTGTCTTCTAACTATCTGATCACTGGAACAGGCTCTTCCCAGCTGATTCTGTCTGGTCCCAAGCTCACAAACCACGAGTACAAGACGTCCCTAGCCAAAGTTCTTGTTCTGCTGGTTAGAGTATCTCCTGCGAGACAGAGGTTGTGTGGCTGCATCTGTTAGAATGGACAGGGCACAGCATCTGTTCACCTTCCTTCAGAGAGGAGGGATCTGTGGAGGTACCAGCCTGCTATAAGGAATGGAACTGCACTCCTCCACTCAAGAGGCATTTCAAAAAGACAGCCATATCAATCTTGTGATGTTTAGGTATGCTTAGATTGGGGCTTTCAGAGGACTTCGAGCCAGAGCTAAAATAATAAAAAAAAACCAACTCTATGTCTTGTAACAGTAAAAGTCTGAGAGAAACCAGGATGCATCTGTGCAATGACTTCTGAAACCAATAAAACCAGAAAAATACATCCTCCAAGTACAGAGTATGTTCAGGGACATTTTTAAAACAATTCTTACAGTTTAGAAACAACTGTTACATAGAAAATTGAAAATGTTCTCCAAAACCCAACCTGGAACTGACAAAATCTACCCAGCACTTTAAGTAGAAATATTAGCAGCCCATCTTATGAAATCTGTTTTATGAGCATCCAAAATCACTTGCTGTTGATTAAAACAAATAAGAATACTGATTGATTTTTCTATAAGTCACTCCTATCTATTCTCTTGTCAGTGGAAAATAAAGGAACTGTGCACTGACTACAAAAATCACATTTTAAGTCTCTTGACTCTTTCTCCTTCTAAGTACCAGACTGCAACAGCATCACTTTCATTCCCATCACGTAATAAAGCCACATTGCATTATTTTACTAAAGCTCGTTACTCAAGCTTTTAAAATTAAACCCACCACACAAATTAGTTGGAAGTAAATGCAACTTTAAAAGGGTTGACCCTTCTTTAATTTTGGTATATACTGCCATCTACAGTTACAAATTCTAAAAGTTGATCTCAAGGGAAATGACAGGTACCTTGCCTTTACTGGGACTGGATCTATAAATGGAAGTATATGTGTACCCTTCATATTTGCAGACACTTTTAGAAGGTTCTGCCCACTGTAGAAAGGTTGCAGCAGCCTTATACTAAAGGTTGCCTTGGATCTATATAGATTTATATATTGCTGTAAAAAAAATAAATGCATCACTGCTTGGAACTTCTTTCAAACTGAATTACATCGTTAAAGATAGTATCATTAATGAATAATAATAAATAACAAGGAGCAATAATTTTTCTTCTTATTTAGCAATCCGTTTGTCCAAGTCACTCTCCAGGTAGCTTTTGGCAATCACTGAGAAGCATGACTTTGTGGTAAAAATAGTTCAGGAAAAATGAATGATTCCCTGGTGATAAAATCTTTGAGGCACACAAAACATCCATTTTCTGCAGAGGCTACATAAAAGTGAACAAAAGGAGCAGGCAGGAGATTATAGACCAAAGAGCTTGGTACTATGAGCATGAAGTGCTCCTGTAATTAAGGAATAATTCAGATATTTTCTTAATAGGTTATAAAAATGATGCATCTTAGCACTTAAGAGGATGGTGAGCTTTACAACAGTAAAAGCATACACTACCCAACTCTTTAATAGTCTAATTTTGATGACAACTAACAAAACATTAAAAACACAACAGGTAGCAGAGAAATGTAGTGGCAAGAACATGGAACAGCACCCTCTGAGCTTTGGGACTATTTACTGATTAAGAGGGGCTAACAGATTGAAGGCCTCGGACAAAAATGCTCAAGGGGTTTTGGTGAAAATGAAAACTGATTCAGTGTGAAACAGCTGAAACTTAAACAGGCAATTCTAGCCATACTTAAACTACCCCTTGCCTTCAGCACAGAAACTCTTACCCAGTAAGTACAATAAAGCTGAATATTTGTATGTTCCCTATGATCTTAGAAAGACTGTTTCAAATAGCATTCAGTTCACCACACCAAACCAAAATAAACTAGGTAACTAGGATGGGGAAAAGAAAGTTCAAGACCAAGGAGCTTCTGTGGTAATACCTAAATTTAAAATATTTTAGCTTTATTTTACATTTTATTTATGTGTATCAGTAAAATGTCTCCTTAGTTTCTGTGTTAAGACCAACACTAGGGTTATTTTTAAAGATAGCATTGAGCTATTTCTGCAGTAAATCATCAACTGTAGAAATGTATATTTAATGGCAAAAAAAGGGCAATGGGGGAATTATTCCTTGACCCACCTCATCCCCATTTGGTTTGGTTTTTCTAAAGAAAGAACTGAAGTTTTATTTGCATAAGCTAATCTCTGGTAATGTTTAAAATGTTAACAATTACTTTATTAACATGAAATAAGGCATCGTGGTTTACCGTTGTATATATAATTCATACTTACAGTGGCTCTTCCTTCTCAGTTTTCTTACTGCTGTGAAGATCCTCTTCCTTCATTTTATCTACAGCTTGTGCTTGTTTTTCAATCTCATTAAAGCTTTGGCTGCTCACTTTTTGTGCCCCCAAACCACCTTTTTTGGCACCAAGCTTGATTTATTGGGAAACAGAAAACAAAACCCTGAAGATTACAACTGAGACAAACACCTCAGCTGATTCAGCAGTCAACTCTGGAAGCAACATATCAAACACTAGACTCTGTTTGGGAGCAGATACAAGCAACAATGAAAATTTGGAGCAGAGAGAATATTTTTATTAGTTCTTCCTGGTCAGTGCTAGTGTGCTATCTTAAGTATTGATTTCTTCATATATTTAATAAGCATGTACATAGGTATTTACTGCTTTATGCTAGAAGAGCAATACAGAAGTTTTGTATATAAGCATATGCGTGACTGGCCTTTGCATGTGACAAAACATTGTAAACTTCTTTTAGATAAACACATCAGCTGAGAGGTTCCAGTTTTGCATTCATTCTTGTAAAATAATTTTATTTCTAGTTCATATTTCTTCAGTACAGGGATATATGTTCTTTCACTCTATCAAAGATTAAAAATCCCCAACCACTTAATACTACAAATAAGAATAGATACAATGATGCTGATGCAGACAGTGGCACGACACTCAAACTGCTGCTTAGTCTCCTGTGTGTTTAACACTGCAATACTGCAGCAATATTCCTTTTCACAATACATTTAACTTAACTTTTTAATGTTTGAAAGTCTGTGTGTAAAAGCTCTGACCTACGTACACACAGCTTTAGGTTCTGACATTAGAGTTCACAAACTGCACGTGCACCTGTGAACCCTGTTCTTCATGTAAAGGAACATACCTGCACATACCACTTAGAGTAAGAAACTCCTCTGGTGTATTACGGACCTCTAGTGGGAGCAAGAAGTAATAGGTTTCAATCTAAATCAACGTGCTCCAATAAACCTTCAAAATCTTTTGCCATACAATAGCCTGGAGTAAAAAGAAGTGACTCTCTGTAACATATTGTCACCCCAACAGCCTAATATTAGGGCTTTTGAGAGGGGGGGGTTATGCCTTAAGAGTCATACATTCAAAACCTAGCTTTTCCTCACTAACTTCTGGTTGGCTTCAGCTAATTCCTAGTTAACTCTGGTGGTCTTGCTCAGTTTTCAGGTTTCTTGAACCATCCTGATCTCTCCTAACACCTTCCTTACAGAGACCAGATGTCTAAGAAAGTGCTAAGACTCCATCCAGAAATAAGTCTGTAAACTACCTCGAATCTATATTGAATTGAATTAAACTTATCTATAAATACAACCAAATACCACAGTGCTGTGTGATCTAAGGACTGCTCCAGAAACACAGATATGAATGTCTCGCATCTGTGCCTTGTATTGACAGATTATGCCACCCATGTGTATTTAGGAACTCAGAAGTCCTAATTGAAACTCCCTCTGTTTTCAGGATTGCTACAGAAAGATCTCATTGCCAGCTAACTTAGGTGAAAGCCTGAAAAAGTCCTGCAACTCAGTATCAGCAAGTGAGAAGAAAAATCAAGAAGTATCAGTGGAGTTGCTGGGACAATGGTTGTGAAAAGAACTGAAGAGAAGCGGGATACAGATCTCAACATCAATAGATACTGTGTCATTTTTATTTCACTCAATTTTGCAAAAAAAACCATATCACCTGCTGTTCACGTCCAGACAGCACAAAGAAAATGTCACACAGATAGCCATGTGGAAGTCTGGAAAGTTCAATGAGCTATCTAAATGTAAAAAGACTTTTATGTGAGGTCAGAAAACAACCCACAGATCTGAAGCACTCTACTACACAGTAACAGTAGCCTGTTAAGACAAATTCATCTTAACAATAATCCATTTTCAAATGGACCATTGGCTGTTTTGATATAGATAGAAATGGTTTTCAATTCCATTTTAGTTTCATGAATTGTTGCCAATACAAGTACTGTTCTGGGCTAACTTACAGGATACATTTCCATACTGCAATCCATGGAATTCCAGAGATCTATAATACAGCTAAAAATATGCATTAGTTATATACACTTACCCCCTTCTTAACTTGATTTGGCTTCTTTTTTATGAAGGTGGTGTTCTCTGTAAGGATTAAATGTACATTGCATAAAATGTTATTAATTTCAGAACTGCAGAAGATAACATTTCCACAGTATCATCCTCAAAACACTTTTTGGAATTTATTTCAGTGCCTTGAAGTACTACAGTTTCTACATGAAGAGACTGAAATACTAAACTGAGTAACATGGAAAAGAGCTGTGAATATCTCCAAGAAAATGTGGGAAACTACCTCTGCTTGAGGACCTGGTATCTCTTGCAAATACCCACTAAGAATAAAATTACAGCTCAGTTTTCAGATGTAGATACCCGCTAGTAAACAGAAGAATGAATGATTTGCTAATCTCAATCAGACTGGAGGTCCACCTCATCCCATATCATTTCCAAGATAGTGTCCTATATTGGAAGGTATTTCTGTTTAAACCCACAAGTGACACAGATAAAACATAACTGCTTCATCATAAAGAGAATGACAAGCATTATCAGACCCAGTGAATACAAACAATGATGAAGACCTTCCTGAAGTCAAGTACTTCCTGAAATACTGAGTTACTCCCAGCCACCACTTCTTTACTACCCCTGTGCTGCTGAGAATCAATGTTCTTTATTCTCAGAAACCTGCTCCTGCAGGATGATCCTCAAAATGATAAATTAATTTTATTTTATTCCAGTTTCCTTAACTTTTTTTTTTACTTACAGTATGATACACTCTTCTGTGTTAAGTAAATTAACACGAACCTATTAGCACAAGATGAGTTTCCTTAATGTAAGTAACTGGCCATTAATCACAGCACAATGCTCTGTTGTGTGCATTAAATGCAGAACGTAAACAGGAGGTGCAAAACATGAACGGTCAGCCTTTAGTAGGTGTGAGACCTGTAGCATTTAAATTCATCAGGTGAGATAAAATAGAAAAAACCAGAACAACACTGACCAAAATTAATTTAAAATATTTAATATTAAATATATTTAATATATTTATATAATATTTAATTACACTATACTGGCTATCTTCTGCTTACATTCCTTACCTAATGCAGCTTTTGGTGATGTACTAAGGCAATCAACACTTGGTCCATGTTCCAGTCCTAAAACAGAATGAATGAGTAAGAATATTAGGAGGCTCTTTAGAATGCCTAAGATTCCAAAATACGACCCACTGTACTCAGGGTACTGTTTGATACATAAAGCAGAATGTGTTATTCCTATCACAGCTTTAAAAGCAGCAGGCATCCAAAGATTCATCTGAACTCTTTTGAGTAAAATTTTAATTTTAATTTCTATTAAACATTATTAAAGGAGCATGCAGTCCCACAACCCTTCTAAAAAGTCCTTCTTCTGCAAAATTCTTGTTATTAGTGTGGTTAGGTTATTTAACTATTAAAGTTAAAGATAAAAAGAGTCTAAATAAAGAGACTAATGAAGAATTGGTCCTACCTTCATAGCATTCTGGAATATTTTCTGAAATTTTCTGCTGTAGAGAAACTGTCTCTGGCTCTGATAACACCCATTCTGTATTCTTTGCCTTGAAAAAAAATACCAAAAAAAATGAAAAGTGCACACAAAATAGAATGCAGGAAATAAATATGAGCACTGAGCTAAAGGCAGCCTCACTGAATGGCTAATACTAGAGTCTTAAGATAAAAATTCTAGGTTTGAAACCTGTTCTAAATCTTGTCTCTAAGCTCCTGCCTTTGAGGCTACCCAAAAAGTTTGCTGCGAAAATTTACTTTATCCTTTTATCTTATATTTTATTCCATTTATGTCACTGCTATAAGGAGAGATGCTATTCTGGTGAAGATCCTAGACTAGAGTTCACAGCAAAATCTGGTCTTTGCAATGAGGAAAGTGTTTATTCATAAATGCAATTGCTGAGTAATACATCAATCTTCTCCACCTGTAAAAAATACTCTTTCACTGTTTCAGAGATCCTTACATTTATTTTTACAACATTCAAATATCAGCTGCAGTAGAAGTTCATAAAATAAGACAAAGAAATAGCAAAAAGGCTGAATTTCCCTTTAAAATGCACCATTTCTGAAATGCTACAAATACAACAGAAAAGTTACATTTTGAAACATCCCAACTGAACAACCAAAAGAAGAAGAAGAAAAAAAAAATAACATGCATATGAACTGGTGAAGAGTTTTCACAACAAGCGCTAATCTGATCTACCCAAGCTCTTTAAATTCTTCTCTAGCCCAAAATATCATGATCATATTGGTGTTCAGGTGTTCACAGACTGCAACTGTACTAGGAAGCAATTATATTAGAGCACTACTTTGTTGTAATATTTAGGAATACTATGTATGGTAATAACTTAATTGCTCTAAGCTGAAGATCACAACTGCTGAGCCAGACTCCAGAGAGTCTCATTAATCTGTGAAATAAACACAGCATCTTTAATTAAATCATTAAGGTGGTAGGATCAAATAATCAAAAGCAACAGTAGAAACAGTCTTCAGAATGTTACTTTGATGTTTTCAAAGAGGATGTAAGTACTTTGGAGGGGAAAAAAAAGAAGCTTCTGCTTAGCACGTTTTAAGAACTGTTAAGTTAATAAAAAACAGAGTTACCACATAGAATATTTAAATCAGAGCACTCTCAAGCAAATAATCATGAGTCCAAGTGGAATTGTATGCCTACAGAAAAATATAGCTTCATTCCACATTTAGCTACTATTTGGGTCATTCTAAATTGTCACCTAAGAAAGCAGCTCACATCCACAGCAAGAGTTTCAAGACCCAGAGATGGAAAAGCAGATAAATGTTAGCTCACTGACCTTCCCTTTCTCTATAAGGTTTTCTTTCAGGGTTTAATTTTAATCACAGAGCACATAGCTAATGTGTTTAGAAAGCTAACAAAAACGAAACACAGGTACTCTGTACCTTGGGAGAAACATGGGATGCAAAAAAGTCTTCCTCTTTGTTTTGAGGTGACACAGGTGGCATTCCACATCCGTCTGTCCACAGCTAGAATTAAAAGAGAGAGAATTTTACAGGACAATTGCACAGTATTTTTTTTTTTCAAAAGCAATACTTTTAAGACTGTTCAGTAAGTCAAAAGAAATACTCTGAAGTTAGTGACGTGACCTATATTGTCTAATATTTAGAATATGGAATTATTACAATCCATTAAATTTCATGCTATTTGATGCACAGATAAGAAAAAGCCTCAAGCTTCCTTGCTTTTCTTTTAAACCCCACTCATCTGATTGACTTCAAATGTCATGGAATTTAACCAGCTGAATTAAATAATCAAAACATGCTTTGTGTGTATGCAATAGAGAGCTGCTGTTATATGTATTGAATACCTCAGCAAATACTTTGCTACTAACTTCTTCCTGTCAGCAACCCAACAATGTTTTGACATTGTTCTGGACATATATAACTTGCTAATTTTTCAAATATTATTTTCCTAGGCAAAAAAAAAAAACAAGCCACACACTTGCCTGTTCAAATCAAATCCCACTTAAATCACAAATATTTTGGAGTTAATTCTATTAGCACTTTTACAGTTTTATGTGCTGTACTTCTCAATAATAATTCACTTTCAGGTAAGCAAAACTAAAACCACTATATTGTTTATAGAGAAGTGCTGGCATTTTTGTTATGCAAATACCACTAATATAATTTTGACACACACCTGCAAACAAACAAGATTCCATTTTGAAGAAAACCTGAAGTTTCTGCCTAGAACTGCTGCAAATGTTAAAATTAATGTTTTGAATAACCCAGAAACAATCCTGAAATGCCCACTGGAGGTTTAGTTTAATATTCATTTTCCAAACAAAAAAAAAAGTAAGCTGCAAATAGTTTACTCCCTAGCCTACCTATTCACTGCAAGGCATATCAGGACCTCCAGAAGACAGACAATCTTTTGCAAAGTTAAAATGACTCCAGGGGAAAAGAAGATAACGTTTTCCAGAAAATTGGATGACACAGGACACACACTACTCACATCAGTACCATGCTTTCTTGTTGCCTGTGTTGCAAGAGATTTAATCTTCTCCTTGTAAAGCTGAGCACCACGACTGTTATACTTTGCATTGGTATCATTTGTTGTGCATCCATGCTGATGGAAAAAAGCAGACTGTGAAACAGAACACAGAAAATGCTGTAAGAAGCAAGTTTAAAAACACCATTTAACATAAAATATATCGTAACGTTACTCTGCTCCTCTACCTAAACCTAATCTTTTAAATTATCAAGTATATGGAGATCTCCACAATAAAAAGAACACACTGTTCTGGCAATCTCTTAACATGTAAATAAAACAATGGGGAAAAAATGCATTAGTGGGATGTTTTAAAAGCATACACAAATGCAAGCTTGCCATCATATACAAATCCTAGTTCTGCAATTAAGTGTAGAAAAGAAGGGGTGAAATTGATTGCCAATGCCTATGCTACAAAGGATATTCCTGATACTCTAAAAGGCATCTCTCTAGCATGCTAGAAAGAACAGTGGATGTTCAATAGCCTCTAAATGACTGTCTAAAAGTGGTCTTCAAAGAAAAGTTTGTGTAGGCATATATACATCTATACATATTGATATGCTTGTGGTTTTATATATAAATGAAAAAAATCCTTCCAATTTCGGATCTTAAACCAAAAGTAAATCTATACATTTATATGAAAATTCCACAAGTTGTTTGAAAGATCAAACCCCAATTTTCTCAGTACCTAGAACTGACTAGCAAATCATTCCATATATTCCTGCAGGGAAGAACATGCCAGACTATTACAGCAAAACATAATAAACAAGTTTCTGACAGGATCAGCAAGTCTAGATAAACTAAGATTATGACTTCATATGTTGCAATTGCAAAGGACAGGTCTCGTATACAAGTACCAGACTTGCTATAAAAATGAAGCATCAACCATGCAGGAGAGAGACAATGCCAGTCAGCCTCTGCGATGGCAACAGAAACAGTTGTAAACATCACAGATGCCAAAAAGAATGCAAAATTTTTGCATTTAAATATATGTACCTACTAACTTCCTATTCACAGCTTCTTTTTTTTTTTCTTTTGCAAACCTTAATTGCAATCGTTGTGGAGATTTATTCTGAAAACAGAAGGAACTTCTCTGAGCTTCAGCATAACAGGCAATTACAGAATACAAGTGATTCATGTTAGTCTGATAGTGCCTTCTAAAGTATAGTTAGAAAAAATAGAATATGGCATTTAATTGGAAGAAAAGGAAATGTTTCTTTAATGCAATTCAAAGAAAAATGTTAATTTTACTTTTTAAAACAATCTTCCCAGGTAATACAAGAGAGGCCATTGTGAATTTGGGATATTTGAGGGGTAGCTGTGGGTACATTACACCTCGTGGTAAAATATATAAGAAAAAACAGTGACATCCAAGCAGAAAGACAAAACACCATAAAATTAAATACTAAAGGTTTCCTGTTATTCTTCTGGTGATACGCTTTCTAACATTAACTGAATCACTTTTCAAACTTCACCATCTCTTCTTTCCAACTGCCTTAAATCCTTTGTATTGCAAGTTCATTCAGTTTCACCAAAGCTTTTAAGCCTTTGGCTAAAAAAGAAAGTATTTCCATGCAAACTCTTATTAATCAAACCTGATTTTTATGTGGCATAACAGCAACTCGATGAGTAAATTCATTTAACAGTAGTACTAATACAGAAAGGTGTAACTTGGAAAGGAGAGGCCGAAGATAAAGAGGGGAAGACACTGTGCAACTGGTCAGATCTGGAAGCCAGAGGCAGTGACCTGCTGAATGCCTAATTCAAAGAAAAATGTTTGGTTGAAAAATGCAGATGTACAAATTAAATAGTAATGATCCTGAATTCATCTTTTTTTTTTTTTTTTTTTTTTTTGTATGGATGGGAAAAAATAGAAAAACCAGCAAAATCTTAAAGTGTTAGACTTAAGGAAAGCAGATTGTTGAGTAAATTGTTAAGAAAAAGCCTTTGGAAAGCAAGTTTGGGTGAAGCTTCTTAAAGAAACATTAGGGACAAAGCAGAAATGAAGAAAATTGAGAGGTCAGGGAGTTAGAAGACCAGTAGAAATTGCTTAGGGAAGCTGCATGTTTCCACATTGGGTGGATCAACGTAGGGAAGCAATCTCAATTATTGGTTCAATCTTTGAAAAAACAGGAAAACAGGCCAGATTCCAAGAGTTGACTAAAGAAAATACTCTCTTTTTAAAAAGAGATTAAGAACAATACAGCTGTCAAAATAACCTCAGTTTACAAAAATACTGTGTGACAAACTTATCTGTAACACATAAAAAAAGCAAATTGAAAGTAACAGCCAATACAAATTGACCCAAACACTGGTATTTCCTCTCTGTGTAGCATGTCTGATCCTCACTTCAGTTGTACCTCAGATCTTGACTCCAATGTGACTTCTGACAGTGATGGGATTTTTAGCATGGTATTTTCACAAACCATGTAAGGAAACAACAGTCACAGGAAGATGAGTGTGAGTGTAAGAAAAACAAACCAGCATTTGCACGTTATACCATGATGGAAAAGCTGCAAGAAGTATGGAAGATGAAATAAGTATTCAAAAGAATTCTTAAAAAACAAGGGGGAGGGGAGGAAAGATGGAAATGGACTGGAAAATTAAAAATCTCCCCAAGATGAGAACCAATGAGGACAGACAAAATCTTCCAAGCCTAACCAGCTGCAAAGAAAATACTCAGGGGTACATACAGCATTTGCATTTCCTCCAACTTGCATGCATCTCAGCTGAAACCAAGACCAATTGGAATCCAGTTCTGTTGATCTAAACAGAAGGAAACATTTTTTATGTTATTTCCAAAGCCATTTAAAAAAAAACCAACCCAAAAACCCTCTACTTTTTTTTTTGGTAAAATGTTTCTCTCCACCTTTTTTTTTTTTTCTTTGGAAAGTGAAAAACATGCATCTACAGAGAAAAAAGATCTGCAATAATTCATAATGTGCAAAACAAATTAATAAAGCCATGTAGAACTGACACAGGCTTTTAAACTGTAAAAGCTTGAAAAAACCAGCACCCTCTGGCTGCTGGGTTTTCCCTTTTGGAAAATATACAAACTACTTACCGAATGAAACTCAAATGAACACCAAGTGATCGATGGCTCCCTGAACAATCAATACAGAGAAAAACTCCATATGTTATGCTAGCCCAACTAGGGTTCTTTGCTCCACAGTCAAAACATACCTTAAAGAAAAGAGAGATCAGTTAAAGGGCTTGAGTGTAACCACATCTTACAGTTGTAAGCTCACGCTAGCACCCTTGCAGTAATCAACCTTAATTAACTCAGCCTTACAGCATCTGTTGACATGACAACTTCATATTACCCTCATGGTAGAAATATAAAGAGGAGACTTGTGTGTCTTTGCCCTAACCAGAGAGATGGAACCACGTGCCTTCCCAGTTTCTGACTATAACCAGTGTACACCCGGACCACGGGTTGAGGAAACCAGGTCAGAGAAACCACATCAGCCTGGTTCAAAACGCACATTCAACGCAGTACTTCCAGCACTAGTAAAATATGGAAGTGTTTAAGAAATACTTTCCCAAGGGCAGCCTCACT
Source organism: Chloroceryle amazona (assembly GCA_027560015.1). Classification (NCBI taxonomy): domain Eukaryota; kingdom Metazoa; phylum Chordata; class Aves; order Coraciiformes; family Cerylidae; genus Chloroceryle; species Chloroceryle amazona. Next base: position 50,725 of record JANHFX010020343.1, read on the forward strand.
TCATGACGTACCACTGAGTCTGCTCTTTCCTCCAGCTGGGACATGTGACTGCAGTTATCAGCAGCACGAATGACACCATCATCCCCAAAGTCCTTGACCTCTGACATCCAGCCGTGTGAAGCAAGCACCTGTGTGGGGTGCTGCCTAGCCCAGCACCCTCTGCCAGACCTGGCTCTCTGTATCTTGCACCACACTTGTATTGCTCTATCAACCTTTGAACTGTTCCTAACACAGACCAGTTAAAAGGCAAATAGGCCCACTACAATTGTGTGAAGAAACCCTGGAATTTCTTATCCTCTGTCACCACATTAGACTCCTAACATTCAGCCCCAACTACGAGAGGTATCTGTGTCTACATCACATATATTTAGCAAACCATAGCTTTCAGGTCCTGTTTCAGTGATTCAGAATTTTGTACTTCTTTGGCCAAGGAAAGCAAGAGCAAGAAAATTATCTGATACGAATGAATTTTCAAATGCATGGAAGACCAAAAACTTAAACAGAAACAGCTTTTCCTAGTTAATGTCCCATGCACACACCTATTCCTGTAGGAAAGCACTTCATTATCACATCAGTGCTTTTTCAGTGGTATTTATAAAGGCTGCAAAGAAATACTTCTGCAGGAAAAAGCATCCATCATAGGTACATCCAGTGGCATCTACTAAGAAATTACTCCACAGAGAGACAAGCTTTTACACACAAACCAATCAAGTTCCAATCTGCAGTTTTATCCTTTAACATCCTCCTGTAAATCTAATGCAACCTCAGACAGCAAGGGAAGCTGTAGCTAAGAGCAGAAAGAAAAAAAAATAAAGTTTCTTCCAAGTCATCTAGAGACATACAGTACACCTGATACACAGGGAACAATTCTTCAAGCACCTCCTCATCAGTCTGGAAGAATAAAAATTAAGAAGTCTCCCTCTGCTAGAAACTCCATTCGTACAACCAAGCAGAGATTTTTGTCTCTATTGTATTTGCACATACCCAGTTAAACAAGATCTGAGTTTGCATTCAAGTCAGCTCACCTATCATTCACCTAAATTAATTTTAAGTACATGCCCAGAAGCAGTTTCAGGCTAAACTCATTTTCGCACTGATCTATTTAAGCTTGTAGAGTCCAGATTTCTCAGGCACAAGCAAAGCTCACCAGCAGACCCAGCATTAGCTCTTCTGACAGATGAGCATTTTATGTCTAAGCTTCAGTCAGGCTCATGACAGGTAAGATAAAACAGAAAGGATGGAGGTCACAGTTTCTGCATGTTCAAGTACCCTCTTTCTCTCTCAACAAAGACTTAACCCTTACTCTTGTTCAGTCATTTCTGTATCCTGTACTGTATGTGGAAATGGGGTCATTCACTGACACACAGCAGAAAGAAGAAATAAGGTAAAAGCTACACACAATGAGTGACAGAGGGGGTAGAGGGAGTCCTCGAAACAAGCACAGGTAGAATTATATACAGGGAATTAGGGTGCCTGCCCTATTCTGAGAAAGCACATAGCCTTTGTAGTCAGAACTCAGTTTTTTTTCCCAGTTCTCTCCATTCTTTGAAGTAATTCCTTAAAATACAACATAAGCCTCATCCTCATTTTAAATTGGCCATTTTCAGGCTTTTACTTACAAGCCCAAAAGGATGAGGAGGACAAAAAAACAGCAGAAGACTGCTTGAAACCAAAGCTAACCGAACAGCACAGCCCTGGTCTTGCTTTAATACAGGAGAGGAAAGCAGACTTGCAGTCATGAGTCTTGTGTAAATTCCCTGGAGTATGAATGAAAAACAAGAATCTTGAGCATCAGTGGGTGGTTAAAAAAAAATATTAAAAATTCCAGGTTTAAAAAAGCTCAGTTCAAAACATCCTTAAAGATTACTCTCCCCAGTACAATTATAAGCACTTCTTAATTTCAACATGTTAAAAGTCAGTTGTATCACCTTGGGAGCCAGCTGCCAGAAAGCAGTATAGCGCAGTATCTTTACTCATGCAGGACTCTCTATCAGCTATTTACCTGTGAAAATTACTCACATATATAAAAACTGTAGCTTTTAGGATTGTGATGCAACTAAGAACATGTAATTTTCTTGTGAAGTAACATAAAAACTGCCATTCCCATCGTGTTATGCAACTGAAATAGAATTACGTTTCATTAACATTTACTCAGTTTGTAAAGTTCTCATCACACAAATTCTAATGTGAATTGGGGGGGGACACGACAACAACAAAAAAAACACAAAACAAACAAACAAAAACCAAAATAAAAACAAAAAACACAACAACCAAAAAAAACACACAAAAAAACCCACAAAAACCCCAAACCAACAAAACAAACAAACAACAAAACCAGCCAAACCAACCCAACCCACAACAATTTCAGAGACATCCTATGCAATTGTTTCCATTTCAAAATAAAGTGTATTTTCTGTACTGATTTAGGTACAGCTAAGATATCAAAATGATTGTAAAATTCAATTTGAAGGCTATGCTCAAATAAGCCACTTGCGTTGTTCTTGCTTAGTTTGTGTTAAAGCATTTCCGGACAGCCTAGGTTCAGTAACAGTCAATTTAAATAAACAAAAAAAAAAAAGGCAAGAGGCCTAATCAAGATGTTTGTGCCTGAGCAAACACAAAAATTCAGGTATAATCCACCATAAGCAGTCATTAAACCAAACAGCACTCATCTTGCACAAGAGAGATGCATTAATAAATAAATATATGACATAGATCGTTATTGGATATGGAACTGTAATCATATATAGCCCATAGAAATGTTAGTTTTGGCAGCTCAGAAGAGGTGAGCTGGTTCAACAAGCTTATCCTTGAGATCACTGTTACACAGAGACGCTCCCAGCGTGCCATGTAGCGGGGCAACAGCCACAGAGTAGCTCTGCATCTCCTTGCATTTGCCATTCCTAGCATGCAAGGCTACCCTACAGCTACATCAACACTAAACCAGGGAAAACTCACAAGGCAGTTCCACACTTGCTCAGAGACGACCAAAACCCAAGCAGCTACTCTCTTAGTTACCAGCCACCATACCCAGATATAAGCTTTCTTCTTTCTCTTGCATCATCAGTGATAATCACACTCGTTGATCCTACTGGAAACCAGCACTGCACTGCTTTGACTCAGGGCAAAGGTAGGTCCAACTCCCATCGCAGCCACGTGATGAGTAATGACAACATAAGGGAGAGAACAGGAGTGTTTAACACAGGAAGAAGACAGGATTGTCTATTTTGGAAGTGTCATGGTCTTAAAATTACTTAAGCAAAACCTAGACTACACTCTAGGGTAAAAACCACCCACCCTCCAACACACTCACAGGAGACACTGTAAGGACAAAACTGAACAACTGATAAACCACCACGACACACATACTCAGTTTTCTGCCAGTTGAGTTTACAAGCACTCACTAACACCAGATAGCTTAAGGGCTATAAACATTGCTATATGTCCAGAATACATTTAATCCTATTTAATAATTCTAACACATTTGTTAAGTGTCGTCAGGCAGCTCTGTATTATGTAATACCCAAAGACACGCCAAGAACTCATCAAAAGCTGCTTCTCATGCCATACAAAGTAAACTAAGAACAAGTTACAGATACATAAATTTCAAACCAATTATTCAAATATCAATTTAAAGACGCTATAATCCACGAACTAAACCGCACATTTATTTAAACGAGAATGATTTTCCTAAACTCTGTTAAGAGAGATTAAATAAGTTTTAAATAGAACTAATCACTCGAGTTGTGCGACCCGGTATGTGTTCGCTTAGCTTTACTCAGAGTAGCTAGATTTGCTGAAGCCTTAGGCTGCAAGCTGTAAACTTTCACTTGGATTTGTTGCACTTGTACAGAACTTGTATCTATTCAAGGAACCCTAGGTCTCCAGAGCCAGCACAAACCCAAAGCAGGGTACAAGCACTAATAGCAGCTGCAACTGGACAAAGTAAAGGCTTGCCTGGTGACAGTGAAGGACTCCAATAAGGAGTCAAAAGGTGTTAGAGGATCTCAGACCAGAATCACCATTGGCCCAAAGAGCACGTGAAAGTCGTGTGAAGAGTTGATGCATTATCTGCAAGGGTATAAATGCCCAGGGATTTCTTTGTTCCCAGTCCCTCTCCAGAGGCACTCAGCTCAAGCTGATCCTGCTGCTATACCACTCTATTAATTTTTTAAAATTATTTTTTATGAGATCTAATGCTTGAGACTCTGCTTCAGGAAACTGACAGGTCAGATGGTGGAGTGACTAACACTGGATGCCCACACCAGACTCCACTTCTGAAGAGTTCTGTGCACTGAGAACTACTGCAGTGCGTCTGGCACAGCGTAACTGTGCGTGCCTGCTTAGAGTAGGCAGTGAGCAAGCCCAGATGCTGCAAAGAAGAGATACTGGTTCTTCCCAAACTCTATACGCAAATAACACAGTTAAAGCGCACTACTAAGCTTTTAATACAGAACCTCTCCAGTATTTTCACTTCCCCACATCTGTCTTTTCCAGCAGAAAAGCCCTAGAAATAAGAGGCAAACTGCACAAGCAAAACAGAAGGAAAAGGAAACAAACCAAGATGTAATCAAAACAGAGAGGATAAACTGATGGCAGCAACAACTTTTACTTAAGAAAACTGGTCAGATACATGGGCACGGCAGAGTTATGAGATCTAAGCTGTTTATGTTTCCCACCCTCCTTCCCCTCTCTCTCTACAGGTCAGTAAGACTGGGCTTCATTGCAGTGCTAATAGGAGTTCTCTGAACCACAGCTACTTCGTCCAAACTGACCCAGTCTGGATGGCAGCACACACTGTGCTGATACTGCTTTGTTAACATTGGCATTCAATTTCTCTGTAGCTCCTGACATGACTGAGAAGAGACAGATATGCCTGAGCAACCACAGGTATTGCAACCACCTTGCTAAGTCTAGCACAGTAACAATGAGTTCAGAACTGTTTGAGGCACTCCATCCTCAGGTTTTCCATCTACAGGCGGCTACAGGCAGTACCTTCTGGTTCCCTTGTGATCCCAGTACAGAATCAACCACTTAAACGCAGTGTCAGCAAATTTATGAAGCCTGTAAAAGATGATCTCTCTGGGTCTACCTGTTAGGACTAGGACCTTTCCTTCATTAAGTTTTTACCCCACTACAAAGGCAAGCTTTAAGAATATGTGTGCTCAAAACTGATTGGCAAGTGTTCCATCTTTGAGCTCTGCTTATTAAGAAACTAGATGTGTGTCTGTTGCCTGTACAGTCTTCAAGATTTGTGTTCAAAGTGTAGAAGATATTTTTGGACAAAAGCCAGACCTCCAGATTCATATTCCTAGAACACAAACCCAAGGCAGTTCTGAATAATGCTAATCCAAAGTATCCCAGTGTGTTTTTCAGACACATTTACAGTGTACATCATAAAGCCAATACGATGGAGCAGATGGCACCAAGAAGCAGCACAGGAGGACGTAACTACAGACGGTAGTTCTGCTGCCCAGCACTTCTGCCATACCACCTTACAGTCTGAAGCACCTTTCCCAGTTCCCAGCTGGCCACTACACACCTTCGTACACAAAGGATGCTAGAAACACAACAGGGCTTCGCAACACCGAAAGATTAAAGCCGCCACAAGATGAGTCCAACGTCATGAGAAAACATGAAACTTTTAACACCACGGAAGCAGCTGTACCACAGCGGGCTTTGCTACTTCGGAAAAAGAAAAAAAAAAAAAAAAAAAAAAAGAGACACAAGACATGCAATACTCTGCATGGTCACGGGTTTGGAACTTGCTTTTAATTTTAAGCCGAGCTGATCCTCGTTCCAGGAGTCCGCGGACACCCAGTACCGGGAGGAGCTGCGCTCCCCTAATGAAGGGCTACGCCTGGAACGCCCAACGGCCCCCGCCAGCGGCCCGCCCGTCGAGCCGGCCGAGCTGCCCAGCCGACGGGAGCAGGGC
>JANHFX010020346.1:5493-24602 GCA_027560015.1 Chloroceryle amazona
TCTTTTTTTTTTTTTTTTTTTCTTTTAAAAAAACAAAAACAAGTGTTGTGTTTGTTCCCATATATTAGGTTACAAGCTGTGCATAAATATTATTTAAATACATTTCTATTATTTAAAGTAACTTCTAATGAAATCTTAATTAATTATACTCTTATATGGCCAGCTTGAGCCAATTTATATTTTAAAAGATTTTGGTTGCTGAAGTATTTAAAAATAATATGCTGAGAAATATCCTAGCACATACTAGTGCCCACAATGCACACCAGGTTCTCTATTTTTTCAAATATGTATACATATTGGTCATTCATTTCTAAGTTCATTTCACCAAAGTCCATTATCACACAATGTCTTAGAATTTTAGCAAAAATACTATAAATAAAACTAAGGGCTCTATGTACTTTCATTACCTATCAGTTAGTTCAATTTTCACTGTTCACTGAAAGTCACTTTATATTAATGTATCACTAATTAATACTATGTACAAAAGCTGAAATAAAATATAACTCTTTCCAAAACCAGAATTAATTAAACATGAAAATGAAAGGAAGTTGTTATCCAGAAGGGCACACATGAGATTTTTCATTCCTTTACTTACATATCTGTCTAATTTTAACATTATTTATATCTCTATCTAGAATGCTCTATTAAGGCACAAAACTAAAATCATGCCTAAAATTTGCAACATCAAGATCAACAAATTATGAGTTCTCCATCTGGCTCTAGATTATAGATTAACCTAGATGACAGATAAACCTATATTATATAACAAAAATCTTCATTCAACTGAATTCTTTTTATGGTCAAATACTATAATGACTGAAGGCAAAAGACAAAAGTCTGAAATCTGAACAGCAACCTTCTCATCCCACATAAATGAAATTATTATTTTCTTTGACTCAGTGACAAAATCCAAACAATTTTTCTGAGGTTTTAAGTATATACTGCAAAATGAGAATTTATTTCTATCTGAGTTCCTAGTAAATCAGCCTATATTCTGAGAGAGCCATAAAAACGTCATTAAGGGTTTCTCTATATACATTCTCATTCCTTTTAATTTCCACGGGAAATAAGTAATACTGTAAGTGCATGTCCTGTTTTGGGCTGTGATAGAATTAATTTTCTTCCTAGTAGCTGGTTGATTTTAGGTGAGAATAGCCAATAAATTAAATTGTATGATGTTAATTGCTATATAACCCTGCCACTGTATGTCATCACTACTATAATTGTTACATGATTTATCAATGGTGATACAGTAAGACTCAGATTAATTAAGAATGAAATTTTAATAAAACTGAGTGAAGCACAGCAGTGATGGAACCAGGACTGACTTCAGCATGCAACAATCCAACACTACACACCATCCTGATGATGCACCCAATGTCCTCTACCTGCTATACAGTATCAAAGATTGATGCTACTCTGCCAACTTAGCAGACTTCACACAATCCTTCCTGCCCAGAAAGACAGCTATAATAGACGGAGCCCAAAGTCATGGACTAACTGAATTCAACAGACATTTTATAGAGATGTCCCACAGACTAAGGGAATGATATCTGTGTGTTTGTGTGTGTGTGTCTATATCAAAAGACAAGAGGGGCAATGGTGGTTAACTGGAGTGTATTGGTACATGGACATGACATAAATGATATAGATGAAGGGGTGGATACTGTTTTGTTTTAAGCTGGTATAGAGTTAATTTTCTTCCTAGTAGCTGGTGTAGTGTTGTGTTTTGGATTTAGTGTGAGAATAATGTTCATAACACAATAATGGTTTAGTTGTTAAGTTGCATTTATGCTAAGTTATTGAGGAGTCTGTGATGGACCATGGCCAGGACAGCTGACACAAATTAACCAAAGGAATATTCCATATCACAGAACATCATGCTAAGTATATAAACCAGGGGGGGATGAATTGCTGCTAAGGCATTTTTCAGTGGGTGGTGAGCAATTGCACTGTGCATCACATTTCTTTTCTTGATTATTTTTTTCTTTCTCTTTTTGCTATATTTCTTTCATTATTATTACTATAACTATTATTATTACATTTTAATTTAGTTTTTTTTTAATTTTTAGACACATAGGATGTGTCCAGTTTCCAGGTGCCCAGCTGCAGTTCTAAAATGACAGCTGCACTTCTCAGGGATGCTTCACAGGTCTGGTTCCCAGGCAAATAGTTCCCAAGCTGACAGGCATTTTCTCTGTCCGTTTCTCAGTATTTCAACAGAGTTTGTCTTCCATTTGGTAATTTTCTTTTCTAACCAGGCCTTCTTTATGGATGTTCACATCACTTACCTGTGAGAGAGCTTAAGCTCCCAACCATACCCTAAGTGTATGTAAGCAATGGCCTTGCTTACATAGAGGCAACACCTTTTGTTGTCAGAGCATAGGCATAATTGATGGAAACCCACAAACAGCTCTAAATTGTTGGTGATCTACAAGATGGGCTAGAATCCAACGTACTTTCATCTGGCTGCATTCATTCTGCATCATTAAGCAGATCTTACTTTTGTAATTGAAGTCAGGAGATATGTCGTGGAATACACAAAAGGACAAATTTGTTGAATAATAAAGTCTCTGTCTTATGATCACTTCTCATATGAGAGCTACATGTTAAGCACAGACATAGAACTTAAAGGGGTTTCTAGTGAAAGTCAGCCATGCAGAGCACTGAACTTCAAGGATGTGGTTACAAATTCAAAGTCGGGACATACATGACTCAGGAACAGTCTGGGGCTTTCAGATCTGAAGCTAAAGCAAATCTGGTTTTTCATATTTCTCTTTAATTTATACCAGTTATTTGTGGTTTCTCATAAAAATGAGTACCACTAAGAGAGTGCTATCTCTCAGTATGGAAATCCTTTTCTTAGGCCATACAGTATAGTTCTATTTCTCAACAGCAGTTCCCATTACAGAAATATGACAGTGAGAAATGAAAAACTGCCTTCTGGTGATGGAAAGGAATGACCAGTAAAACTAGAAAAGGTCAGCTATGCTGAAAGAATGAGACCATATCAGTAAAATGACTAGCAACAAATCAATAGCTGGTACTGCAAATGGATTAAAAACCCAGCTCTGTCCAATCTGTCAAAAACCAGACAGCCAAAGTTGGCAGCTGTGGCATGAGGGAATCTCATAAATGTGCCAGTTCCATATCAAAGTACCAAATCTTACACATCAGGCCTATGTTAAGAGAAACACTTCCTACCGTGAAGCTCCTGTTTAGTGTTTCCTCCTCTTAACTGCTGCAATCTGCTGTCTGAATGTAGTTCTGGTTGTGAAGATTTTTAGACTTAATATTTTAGGGCTCATAATAATGAAAAGATTTTGTCATTGTACAAGAAGAGTAATGAGGAAACCAGCTGTGTTCAGTTACAGTCAAATAGCCTGTTTTTGAAAACTACTGACAATTATATGCAGTGCCTACCAGATTATACACAATACTGGTCAGTATGCTTTCTGCAATACAGAACACAGTGGTCAGCACTGAGGATAATTTAAAGACTATTATCTAATTCTTATTCACTGCCATCTTAATCACATTCTGCAGAAAGAACATAATCCTCCAGAGAGATTACAGTAAATGTGCATATATTCTCTGGAGAGAAAAAGAAATCAAACAATTAGGAATTAGTAACACTTGGCTTCTTCTCTCCCTTGAGATATTAAACACAGCATTGTCTGTCAGTGCAGACCAGTCTCACAGTACAAACAGGAAAGTGGGAAAGGAAGCTCACATACAGTCCAAGCTATCACAGCTCTCTTGTCCTCATTTTGTTCATTTCATTTGTGTCACACATAAGCAGGTAATAAGTAAAAAGAGAAAATTAATTCCAAAATAACAAAATCACAAGATTCAATTTCAGCTGGTTTACACTGATCTTGCAGTCTAAGAAGAATTAACTGGGATTCAGAAGATACTGAGATTCTTGTTCCCAACCAGGAAAACAAGCATGGCTTGAGCCCAATGGAAATATTGTGGGTGCAACAGGTAAACAAAAATAAATTACTTCATTAAATGGGAAAAAAAAATTTTCATCTTCCATTACACAGAGAGAAAGAAAGCATTTGCTATCACATAACCTTATCAGTAGCTTTTTCTTATTTTGTAAAAACAAAACAAAACAAAAAGTCATCTGAGCATTTCAAACTGTCAAGATGGCTGTTGCCAGTAGAAACAGAACTATCTGACTTTCTGATAAGGCCCATTCATTATTGTCATACAAAGGAGAAGGCATAATTAACTGCTTCTTAAAGATCCATGGAGAATTTTGCAGAGCTTCACATCTGACAGCTAACCTCAGCAGCTGGTAGCAACATGCTGCAATTGGTGTTGATAGGTTAAAGCACCTCACAAAATGGTCAGCTGCCATGTGAAGGGGCATACAGGAGTATGCTGTACCTGTTTTGATCCTTTTGGTACGCCCAGCTTCCTCCACTGAGGGATTTCAGCTGGGCTTGGTGCAGTATCATTCCCACCAAGCACATGTGCATTGGCAAGGCTGTCTTCAGTCTCAGCAGAAAAAAAGCTATAGCTGGGAGCTCAGAAAAGCTGCACAAAGCCCCAGGAAACATTTAAAACCAAATACAATTACTTGCTGCCCAACCTCTGGGTAAGTGCAAATAATTTGAATGTCAGACAAAACTTCCGCATGCACTTTCTTTAAACATCCATTATTTACTGGATATTTAATAAAAGAAAATATCACAAGGATGAATTGGGCTTTAAATATGTTCAGATTAATTCCCTTAACACCTAAATTCTCCTAACTGATTGAGAGAAAAATAGAATTTAGGAAAGAAAAACAATACTTACTACAGATGTAATAGGTTTAGAGATTCAGCAAAATTCTACTAAAAGTGCTGTGGAAATAAAAAAATTCTCTTCCTCTTCAAATCTCCCAGGCAAATTGAGGTAAAAAATACTAGTAACAGTGCAGCTCCCCTCTTACAATCATATATATTGCAGATATTTTCACTTAACAGTGAACAGGAATTCTTATTTCTCCTCAATGAGTACAATTAGGTCATGCGATCCAATCAATTCATGTTGCAGTTTAAAGGAAAGTTATTTCTGTAACCTTAGCTCCTTCTTTAAGACCCACTTTTATCAATGTTACTGTATATCTAGACATATACAGCTTGCACATGCATGCATCAACATCCATACTATAATCAACTGTTAGATGTACAATGTGAAAGAAAACAAAAAATTCAAATGTTCACTATTCAACACATATCACATATAAGAATGATGCTTCCAGTATCATCTGACTGCATTTCCAGTAGAGCACTTTTTTTTTTTTTTTCAGTAGATTTAAAGACTTTTTGCTTATGCAACAAAGGATAGACGTCTCTTGCAGCTAAGGTCTAGTTTTAAAGTCTTAACAAGATCCTGGGACTTTTTGCATGCACATGTTCTTACATGTCCCTATTCGGAGGCAGGGGGAGGATGGAAGTCTTGTGTTTGGTACTAACGTAAAACAAATAGCAAAAGTCAAGAATTACAATGTTCTTAAATTTATTTTAATAAATTCCTCCACAAACTTTTATTTGCCTATTTTACCAATTATGATTCCTGTAAAATTTGAAACTAAGTCAGCCTTGTTACAAAGACAGATGACTGGCAAAATAGTGTTTAAATGCTAATCTGGTGTTTACTCAAACACTTCACAGACTTCCTCCTTCCAAAAACATTCCTTTTTAATAAACAAAACAGGAAAATTAAACCAATCAAACAAAAAACCTTTACTATTTTTTGCTGCATTTTACCCTTTTCCAAGATGACAACTTCAGAAAAAATTATCAATATGACTGTTTTTCAATAAACATACTAAATTAAATGCCAAATACTTTTTTTTTTTTTTCTGTAGGAATGGTTATGGAAAAAATCTACCAAACTATCATTTAAACAGAGATTATGATAATTTAAGGCAATTGTCAAGGGTAGCTGGCAATCATTTAAGTAGATACTCTGTTTCCCTAAAATAGCTGAGCTGTTTCTTAGAGCAGTGAAGCGAAACAACTCATGCCAGTAAGCTTATTTTTTTAGCCTCCTGGAGAGGAAAAAGAAAAACATATTTTCCAACACAATAAATTTTAGTTAAAGTACAAATTTAGGATCCATCCCTACAGCCTTTGGTTTTCCTTTTATATATAGTTACATACAAAACTGAAATTAGAAAGAAGTCCATCTGCCTATTGCTCTGTAAGGCTATAAACCCTTTAAATCGCTGTCCACCAACAATCCTTAAATGAATTATATATTATCATTGCTGTGCTTCTGGTCAAAATTACCACCTTTCATGTGAGAAAGGAGCAAGGAGATTATATATGCAAAAGAAAAAAAAAATCATATTAAAGAAACAAACTAGAATTAAAAAGATACTTACAATAAGGCTTACAATAATGAAAGCTGAGTAGGAAACATTGGCTTCACACTTATGAATGTTTTTGAAAGATTAGAGAACGTTATACTTTATAAGGTTTCAAAACCAGAAAACATAAAATCAAGGGTGCTAAATGCCACAGGAGTTATATGGACATTAACACATATCATTATGTGTTAGGTGTGGGAGTTCTTTGGTAGCGAGATCTCCAAGAAGAAGAGCTGTAAGAATATATCATTTGCCTTTGCCACTTCTGTCTTTTCAATCTCTCAAAGAAATGAGACAGGATTTTAGCCAGTCCGTATGTACCGGTTCAAAATCATGATTGCAAGAGTAAATAAAAAGCTGGGGAAACCTTGACTGATAACAAAATACTAATTCCACAAAAACTCACACTTTGTACTAATCAGGTATATCCATTGTGGGTACTTGAAATAAGAAATTTTAAAATCAATCATGGAGTACTGATTGTTACTATTTTTACTTTATGAATTAGATAAGAAGAATTTGGCAAATGCCCACTTGTACTAACACAGAGTTTACTTAATTGAAAACAAAACAAAACAAACCACCCTATTTGAGGAAGATTAAAATGAAAAATGACATTTAGCATGCCACAGGAAAACCAAGAGACTTTTTGGAAAACCAACACTACCTCAGCTAAAAACAAGGATTGCTGGAGCAAGGCTGTTTGTCCAGACTTGACAGCACTGAAGGCATAGCTAGGTAAACAGGCAAAGCTTAAAAACACAGATATGCACAGACACAACAATATTGTTAAATATTTCAGAAACATGAGCAAGAAAATAAGTGTCTGGACAGTGATGTATCTTCCTATATCTGAAATATTAAAAGACTTCTGTATGACACAGTTATCAAGTCAGCAGAGATCTCACAAAGGCAGAAAAAATTACTTGCTATGTCTGCAGAAGCTTCACAGGTTTAAAAACATTTTGTTCTCTGCCTGTCCCTGGGATATCACCTGGGATAACATGATCTTCTTTTATGCTATTCTGCTTTCTTAAGAGCACCAGCTGAGCTGGTTGGATTTTATAAATCATCAGGTGACAATGCCTTTTCACTCTTTATCGTGCACTAGCAAAACCATGCTTGCTCATTTTCCAGTGTATAGCAATTTTCTAGCATAACACCAACAGAGACACGATTAGTTGCAGCTGAGTCTCCACTGAGGAGAATACTGAAAACTACTCCACAAATCAACCTGGAAGAAACACACTTGATTGCTTTAAGCTAGTCTCAGCAGACAAACCAAAACACTTGGTAACACATGGAAAGGTTACCAAGCAACCCACTTCGGGATGATGTAGGGATTAAAGTGTGTTTGTTAAAGAGTTACAGCTAAGTGGGGATGCTCTTCTAAAGGCAGTTTGAAATAAAAGTCTCAGAGACAGGACAGCCAAAATGCCTCTTTGCCCCACCAACAGCAGTGTGTTCTTTGCTTAGATTGAACTACCTCTTAATTACAGAAACAAAAGATAAATGTGAGAGTGTGACATGGCTTTCTCTGGAGAAGGGAGAAAGAGAGAAGCAGAGAAATAAAAGGACACATGCTAATATAAAAATAACAATGCTAAACTATAATGAGAAGTTAACCTGGCTTTATACCTCCAAAGCCAAAACTGTTTTGTTTGTTGATTTCTGGGCTTGTTTGTTCTTTAGGAATGATAAAAGGCAGGTTTCTACATAAACTGCATTTTACAGCATTGCTGGATCAGAATGAATATAAAGAAAATTATTAAGAAAATTATTGAATCCTCAGTATTTTATTTACAAAGAACAGCTATCTGCTTTTAAATTAAATTTCCACTGAATGAAAAGGAGAAAAAGAGGACAAACATGCCATAAGGAGATATAGCAGTCAGTACTTACTAAAACACCATTCAGACGTGAATTCTCTTGTAATATAATCATTGTGTTATCAAACCACAGAACAGCAGAGAATTCATTTACTTCAGAACATTAGCAGTAAAGAATCTGTAATATAATGTAAGCTGCCTCGAGGACAACAATGAAGCCACCCAGCTCAGGTTCTTATGCAAAAGAAAGAGTAGAGATGAATAGAGGGCTGATACTCTTGAGGGCACAAAGCAAGTTAATAAAGAACCTGCAGAGAGCATAGGCTTCACAACCCTGCAGGCTTACTGAAGTCAAAGGGGGCGTCCATTTGGGATCAGGACCAGAGCCTGCCATATGGTTTCCAGGCACTGATCACAGCCAGGATTTCCCCTCAGTTTGTATACAACATTTCTTTACCACCGCCACAGAGCTGGAGACTTTCTTAGTAAGCCTGACTACTGCTTATAGCAGACTCCTAAAATATGTATTATTTATAGAAATTAAAGTGCAAGAAGTAGTTCCATTTAGATTGCCTATTTCCTCATAATATGTTTTTACAATACAATCTGTTACTAGAATGGGGAAAAAGATAGCACAGTATAAAAGTGATAAATGAAAAATTGAAAAATTCAGTAGATTTTTGACTATGTTAAACCAAAAAAAAAAAAGAAAGAGAGAGAGAGAGCAAGTTGCATGGTATTCAGAGTCCAGGCAGCAAGAACAGCAAGAAATGAATAAATGTCTACCTATCTTTACCCTTGATCACTCCAGTAAAGGAAACAGAATAACACGCCACAATATTGTACCTTATGAACTAGAAGTAGATAGTTCTCAATACTTGTGATACCTTCTTTTTATGACCAGAGTGTGACTCAAATGCAGATGACAGCAGGACTAGATCGTGCCCTCTGTACTCTTCATATATTTCACTCTGTTATGGAAAGCATATAAATTTTTAAGAAATAAGACAGAATCATTTCATAACATCATGTTCTGAAAGGTCTTAAAGAGGAAAAATAAGTCTGTCATTCTAATAACAACTGTTTCATTTGTCCCAAACCAGTCACAGATTCACCATATATTTGACTAGTTGAAAGGCCCCAAATGAAGAATGAAACATTTCATTTCGCAGTAAATAAAGTAGTTTTCTTTTCACTTATGTCTAATGATATGACTTGTATTTTCCCTTTCTCTTTTTTTCTTTTTTCTATTAAAAAAAAAATAAATCTCATTTCAGCTCTTTCCCATACCTTTTTTGGTTTCAACAGAAAGGGAAATGCTCACTTTTACACTTCATTGAACAGTCAAGTCTTCAGATTTTCTTTTATGATTGATTTAATGTATAGCTTGCTTTGGCAAAGGTGCTTCTGCTGCTTCTTGCAACCACTCTACTGAAGTCTGTCACATTCTTAGTCTGGTTAAGGAAGAGTCTACTATTATCACCTCATATAAAGATGATACCTACCAAAGAATTTCAAAGTATATCTGTCATTCATTTTTACATGTCATGAATTCAGTCATATTCCATTCAAACTATGCTCCTTGCATTTTCTGAAGATCCACACTTTTTCTGAACACCTCTCTCTTTTTAATAACCATCAAAAGCTCCCGTTTTAATTTCTGTGGTTCAACATCACATCTGTTCTCTATTGCTAAACATCTATATTCTCTTAAAATCAGACTGGTAGTATCCAACATAATACTTTTACAGAATTTTTTTAAAGTTTTATATTAAAAAAACCCAGAACTCTTATATTCATTGTAGCTAATTATGACAGGCAGCAAAAGAAAGTACTTAGCCTTATGCTCATTTTTCTAAAACCTAAATGCTTAAGAAATTATCTAGTACAGGTTTTACTTTTTCTTTGTCAATATAAAATAAAAAGCATTGTGAAGGATATGGAAGCAATTTCCTAGGGCTAGGAATAACAATGCTATAAGAATTGCAGCCAACAAGTGTTAGAAATAAGAGTTAACAGAAATATTAATGATGATTAACAGATGATTTGTTTCAACTGTTTCATATTCTATATTTTGATTGTGAGTCACTTGCTTTATGCAACATGTGTTTCACTTGCATTTATAACTCAAAGCAGGCAAATCTAAAGTAAAGTTCTTTGGAAAGTAGAAAACTTTTTTTTTTTTTTAATACAACTGCAAGGGAAAAATTGCAAAGAAACAGCATAATAAATACTTCTTCAAGGACGCAATAAAAGCCCTACATATATCCTTTTCATATAGTACTGTATAGGGTTTGCATGGTGAAGTTTGATGTTGGGGGGGCGGGGGGAGAGGGTTGCTATGGGGTGGCTTCTGTGAGAAGCTGCCAAAAGCTTCCCTGTGTCCAACAGATACAGTTCCATTTGGCTCCAGGATGGACCCACTGCTGACAAAGACTGAGCCCATCAGCAGCAGTGGAAGCACCCCTCTGATACAATATTTAAGAAGGGGGTAAAACACCTGCACAACAGCAATTGTAGCCAGAGAGTGCAGTGAGAATATGTGAGAGAAACCATTCTGCAGAAATCAGGGTCAGTGAAGGAGGGGAGAAGGTGTGGAGTCAGAGTAGAGATTCCCCTGCAGCTTGTGGTGAAGACCATGGTGGGGCAGGCTGTCACCCAGCAGCCGACAGAGATTAACAGTGGAACCAGTATCCACCTGAAGCCCAGGAAAGACATCCACTGCAGCAAATGGATGTGCCCTGAAGGAGGCTGCGACTCCGTGAGGAGCCCACACTGGAGCAGGTTCCAGACAGTACCTGCAGACCTGTGGAGAACCCACACTGAAGCAGTCTGTTCCTGAAGGCCTGCATCCAATGGAAGGAACCTACACTGGAGTATTTAATGAAGAATTGCAGTTCATGGGAAGGAGTCACATTGGAAAAAGTTCATAGAGGACTGTCTCCCATGGGAAGGACACCACACTGCAGCAGGGGAACAGTGTGAGGGTCCTCGTGATGAACTGACCACAATCCCCGTTCCCTGTCTACCTGCACTGCTCAAAGGGAGCTGTAGAGAAGTCAGGAGTGAAGCTGATCCTGGTAAGAAGAGGTGGGGAAGAGTTGCTTTAAGATATACTTTTTATGTGTTATCTGCTCTGATTTGATTGGTAATAAACTGGGTTTTTTTTCCCCAAGATGAGTCTGGTTTACCTGTGATGTTAATTAGTGAATAATCTCTCCCTGTCCTTATGTCAACCCATGAGCCTGACATTTTTACATTACATTTTCTCTCCCCTCGCCAGCTGTGGAGCAGTGATACAGTGGCTTGGTGACCACCTGGCATCCAGCCAGGGTCAACCTACCACAAGTGCATAAGCAAAAATTTCACTCAGCTATTGGCATGAAGAAAAGGTAATGATCATGCCAATTATTCTCTTAGTCTGTACAGGACATGATGAAGATTTACTGCTGTTTTCAGACATGATAAAAATGATGTGAACTGTCTAGAATGTTCATCCTCAAGCTGTCTTCTTGAATCCAGTTATTCTCTGCCAGAAGAATCCAATTTCTGTAGAGAAATACTGTGTAATCACAAGTGAGAAATTCTAGACCATGTCCAGAACACAGACATCACATACTCATACCAATTTAGGGGTATTAGGATGAAATCAAATTACATGTAGATCGTATATCCTGCTAAGTACCTTTGCCAAAATAACAAACCTTTTAATTGCATGGTGGTTGTATAATTGATCTTTGCTTGCAAAACCATAAATGATTCCAGATCCGAGTAACAGCCTACACCGCAGATATTAATTCCTTATATTCATGTAAAGCCATTCTTAATTGATGCTGTAAACTGAAGTAGACGTCAGTACATGGATGTTAATATATTCCATGTTTTTCTGGGATAATTTTTAAAACTCATACATATTAAATAATATTTTCTTCCAGTAAGTAACATGTTAATTAGACTAGGTTCTTTAGTGTTTAAAAAATACAGGCTAGCATGCTGCAGCGCATTGTTTTTTCTGTCTAGACTTAATTATACCAATTAAACATAAGTAACTGTATTTATCAAATAAAATTATGAAGCTTTTTAAAAGGCAAATGAGTTGGCTTCTTTGAAATGCACTAAAATTAATAAACACTAACATTTTAATTACAAGACATGACAGTGATGTAACATAAAGTTTACAGATTTCCATAGCTTCCCAAGAGTAAATATTAGAACCTATTAATAATTGATAGGTTGGCTTTGACAAATTCTTTTACTAAGTTGAGAGTTCTTGG
Organism: Chloroceryle amazona; assembly: GCA_027560015.1. NCBI lineage: Eukaryota > Metazoa > Chordata > Aves > Coraciiformes > Cerylidae > Chloroceryle > Chloroceryle amazona. The sequence goes on from JANHFX010020346.1 coordinate 17,970, forward strand.
TGATATGAGGATGCATCTTCTCTGGGGCCAAATACTTCTTCAAAAGGCACAGTAGTAGACAGGTATCCAAAACCCTCACAGGAAGTTTTATATGATGTGACTTTCTCAAGATAGATCACATGTATAATCCCCTGGAGCCATTGTCAGGAATAAGATGTTAAAGCAAAACTTAATTCTTTTACTAATTTGGTCTGTATTTAAAGTCCTGAAAAACAGGATAACATTTCTCCAGGACTCCAAGACTTTGAATATAACCAAATGATTTTTCTGAACAGGTATTCTGTAATACTTAGATTTTTGAAAAACAATAGGACAGGAGCTGAGTAGAGCTTCTTTGACAGTGGTGATCCATCATGTAGCACCAGTAATATCAAATGCATATATGGAGTTTAACAGAATTTTTTTTAGCAAGGAATGTGGTAGCTCAGTTCTTCTCAGAGCGAAACTTATTTCTATGGCTTAAATTTCATTCTTACTTATGCATAACATTCATTGTAATCCGTAAGATTTCACTCTTGGATTAGCACTTAAACCTTCATAGTCTTCCTACTGCACAAATATTCTAATTTTTTTCCTTTGATTTACTGCTCTGAGACTTGGGAAAGACAAAAGATCTACAGAAGTACTTTCCCCAATAATTCCTTTTTCATTTTTAAAAACTGACACATATAGTTCCTTACTTTATTCTTCTCACAGAATCTGTATAATTAGCACTGACAGTTCAATTCTCAATCTTCAATTTTATAAATTATTGAAAATAAGAATGTTAATATGGCTTGGGAGAAACCAGACTGAAACCGGTAAACAGAAACACCTTTCATGTGAAGCCCAAAGGAACAGTGAAATGTCCCTTTGATTAGAGATGGTGAAGCAATAAAAGCCTTCAGACAAACTGCATGCCACACTGGAAGTCCTTCAGGAATTTTAAATATGGGCTGATGTTAAATGACAAAGTGGGAGGAGTGACTTGATTGCAGTTTTCACATTTGTGTACATGTGCAGAGAAACTAAAAGAGATGCAGAAAGAAAAGAGTATGGCATAAGACTTGTCCAAAAAGAGAGGTGGAGTACTCTGAGGGAAGTGAGAAAAGACTTCTGGTGCTGAACACTGGTTACCTTAGACATGGAAAGATGAGAAAAATGACCTATTAATTAACTGATCCCTATGTGTTCAGAGTCACTCAACTGCATTTATTTTTTCAAGTAAATAGGATTGCATCTAATACCTGAGAACATCAACAATTCCTCTTAGCCAATAAAGTACTTGACCACAACTTCTAGATGATGTGTGAGTTGAGATTTTTAAAAAGTCTCCTCTCCTTATCACTTTTAAGACTCTCTTTGCAACCAAGTGAAGGTCAAGTCACATAAAGTAAGTACTTTCCTATCCCTTTGATGTCTATAAGCCAAAAGTAATGGTGTGAAGAGCGCAGAACAAAGTGCCAATGCAGAAAGGGGAGCTTCTCCAGAGACCAAAGTGCTGGTTTGCAAGAGATAACTGGAATTAACAAACCAGAAATAGTAGGATTAGAGTTTTCACTTTCCCACATTTTCATAAATCCAAAGTATGAAATTATCGCATTACAGAAAACAGGACAATGTAACCCAAGCAAAGTGAAAATAAAACAAAGATGTGGGTATCTTTTATGAATTTGAAACATCATTTGGGATATCAAATCTGTGCATTAGAAATATATTGCACGTTTTCAAGTGTTCGCAACAATTCAGGACTTTAAATCAGGTTTTCCTTACACAGGCACAATACAGTACAAAACAGTATATCAATGGATCACATTTTGTGATTAGAAATCTCCAGACTTTCTGCACAATACATTCTGTCATGATACCCAGAATCACTGCTAAGTAAGCAAATACATTCACATACTCAATGTCCATCTTTTTTTCTCCTTCAAAATCCAATATATTTCACCTCTCAACAAGAGAAAATCTGTTTTCTAGTATGATCTCCTTCCTTACAGGGACTTTCTGTGCTTCACACAGCATTTCACACAAGGAAAAGAGCATGGACATTAACAGGCTCCACAGCTTGGTCTGAACACTGTAAATTTCAGCATTTACCTTGCAGCACTTGGTCTTTGTCGTCTTTTTTCTTGTCTCTTTTGTCAGATTCTTTGCTCAAATCCCCTCCAACTTCTCAATGGAGTGTATTTTTGTTAGCTTGCCTTTTCAACGTGCAGTCAGCACTCCAGAATGCCTCAAAATATCTCCTTTACTTTTTTTCCCCTTTTGCCTCTTTCTTTCCCTCACTAGGAACTCCTTCTAATTATCTTTCTCCCATGACACAGCACACACTTTTCCAGAAAATGACAGCCATATGATACAAATAGCCTCCTCCTGGACAGCACCTCCCCTTTAAAAAAACATCAGGGAACTTACAGGAGTGCAGTCATGGGTTTATGTCTCATACAAACCTAAAAGTACAATCAGGTGACCTACTAATGCACAGACCCAGTATTAATAAGCATGGTTTCGTAGCCTGTATTACCAACCTTACACCAAAATGCAGCAGCAAAGCATTGCACACTACTGTGCATTGCAACATAACCGAAAACAGATTAAAATAGTGAAAGGAGCTCTTTGTGCCGTTCAGCTAAACTCATAACAGTTTTACAAAAATATAAGTCTTTTCTTATTTACAACTGTTTTAAGGCCAATGTTGAAACACCAGTAGAAAGAAACCCACAAACATTTCTTGGAACTGTATATTGGTTTTATTAGTACATTTGTATAGAATATGTATTTCTAGTATTTTCCCATGTCATCATACAATAAATATTATACAATAAACATCATGCAATCATTGAAGTCAACCAGAAAAAGCATCCAAAGAAAAATAGACAAGAAATAAACAATAGCTAAAGATGAGATTCTACTTTGATTTTACACACTAAATACAACAACTAAATATTTTCTGAAAGGTTAGAAAAAAAGTGCAGATAGTAAAAGCATATCTAGAAAATGGAAATGGATTCAAGAGTGAAACAAATGAATGATTATAGGAATTCACACTGTACTGCTAACACGGAGCCAAAGGAACAATTCTTCTACTAGTGCAACAAATGCAAATAGTTAGTATCTCATGAATTGCTATCCCTACTATAAAATTATAGCTGTCTATGTCCTTGGTACAAATTGATCCTAGTGGTCTGAACATCTTTCAGAGAGCTCAGATAAAACAGTGTGGGAAATGGAGGGCTGTAAAAATTATAATGTGGTAATTCGAAACATCTGTGACTGAAGATGCATAAGGAACAGTAAAATGGTTTAGAAACATGGCCCAACAAGCAGCTATGAAGCCAAGAGAGAAGAGAGGAAGTAAAATCTAAAATTTATTACATCATCTGTTGTTTTTTTTTTCTCATAGCAGGGACTCAATCGTGCTGATTACAGCTGTACTCCTACAATTCTGAGAGTACATGATACTTTAAGCGAGAAATGTCACTAAAGTCAAAATAATGTCTTCACTAACCTAGGCATCACTTAATCATGAGGTAAAGAGAGAAATGTAAATCTAACAAGAGTTTACCCAAAACCAGTTCTGCTCAGCTACAAACATAGTATTACATGTACAGCTGATGTAGGTAGGTATTGTGTGGTGCTGAGAAAATTTGGAGAAGCAGCTTTGCAGACACCAAGGTCAGTGAAAAAAGAGAGGAGAAGGTGCTTCTGGAGTCAGAGCAGAGATTCCTCTGCAGCCTGTGGTGAAGACCATGGTGAAGTAGGCTGTTCTGTTGCAGACTATAGAGGACAACACTGAAGCATATATCCACCTGCAGCCTGTGGAAGACCTCACGTCACAGCAGATGAATATGCTCTGAAGAAAGTCATGACCTGACAGAGAGCCTGCGCTGGAGCTTGCTCCTGGTGGGACTTGTGGCCCTGCAGAGAGAGGTGCCCATGCTGGAGCAGGACTTGTGATCTATGGAGAGGAGCCCACACTGTATCAGGTTTTCTGGCAGGACCTGTGACCCTGTGGAGGATCCACACTGGAGCAATGTGGTCCTGAAGGACTGCTCACAGGAAGGACCCATAATGGAGAAGTTCATGGAGGACTGTCTCCTGTGGTTTGGACCACACACTGGAGCAGGAAAAGAGTGTGAGGAGGAAGAAGCATCAGAGATAACATGTGATGAACTGATTACAACCTCTATTCCCCATCCCCCTGCACCACTGTGGGGAATAAGTAGAAGAGCTGGGAGTGAAGCTGAGCCTAGGAAGAAGGAATGGGCAGGGGAGAAGTTATGTTTTTTTGATTTGTCCTTATTTCTCATTAACCTATTCGGATTTTGACTGGCAATAACTTAAAATTAATTTCCCCAAGTTGAGTCCATTTTGCCTGTGACAGTAATTTATAAGTGACCTCCCTGTCCTGATCTCAACCAATGAGCTTTTATGTCATATTCCCTGTGTTGTTGATGGAGGGAGAGTGCCAGAGCAGTTTGCTGGGCACCTGGCATCCAGACAAGGTCAATCTACCACAAAGTAATATCAATACAATATTATTAGACCTTCGTAAAACATCTAACACAACACCATAAGATTTCCAAATTAAGAAACTACAAGGCTATAAAACATCATGACACAAATTAAATAGATGAAAAACTGAATGATGGCTCATAACATTATGGAGAAAACATTATCATGTAGTAATGCCTCATCTTGGATTGCATGAAGTCACAGGGTGTTTCTCTTTTGCCACTTGAGACCTCTGCTACAGACTATGTTTTATATTAGCCCAAACTGAAGCAATATGGAAACTCAGTACACATTTATGCAATGGACCATCATCTTGGGAAGTTGTAACTCAGAAAAGGACTTGGAAACCATGGCAGGTAAAAAGCTGAACATTAGTTTCTAGCTCGCGAGGGCAAGTGCTCTTGCAGGTTGGATTAACAGAGAAATCCCAAGGAATTCAATCAATTTAATTTTTTCTTTCTTTCTTTCCCCCTTCTAGAGTTATTGATCCCTGAAAAGAGGAAGAATGGTCAGTGAGCACTTGAAGGTGATGGCTTCTATACTGGTAAGAGGCAGTGAGCAAAGATTTGGAAATGAGAGGGAAAGGTGCCAGCTGCAGTTTGCTTTGATAGGAAGTAAGGAAGATCAGAGCTGGATGAAACTCTTTCTGGGACGGCTCAGATGCTACTTGGCATGTCTTGTTCCCCCTCTGGATGGACAGAATCTGGCATAAGCAAATCAATCAAAACACTGAAAGCAGGTAAAATGCATGTAGTTCAAATGAAAAGGGGACACAACATTATTCAGCTCTAGATTCAACCAAGGTATGAATCAGCAAGGGAAGTATCTTCGTTGCTTGTTAGAGAAAGCTTGACAGATTAATGCTTCTTTTTACATGCTTTTAATTGTTTAAATATAACTCATGAACTTGGAATTTTCTTTATAAAGTTATAAAATGAAGTAATTGCTCTCTACACCTGTAGGTTGCAGTCAGGTGGGTGTGGCCTTTTGTCTCAAGTAAATAATGACAGGACTAAAGGAAATGACCAGAAGTTTTACCAGGGGAGGTTTAGATTAGATATTAAGAAGAATTTCTTTACTGAAAGAGTAAGCAAGTTCTGGCATGGGCTGCCTGGGGAGGGAGGTGATAGAGTCACCATCCCTGGAGGTACTCAAAAAATGTGTAGATGAGGCACTTCAGGGCATGCTCTAATGGGATGGTGAAGTGGGTGGGGTTTTTTGTTTGGTTTGTGTTTTTTGGTTTGGTTTTTGGTTTGTGGGTTTGGGGATTTTTTGTTTTGTTTGGGTTTTTTGTTTTATTTTGTTGATGGTTGGACAGTGATCTTAGAGGTCTCCAGATTCCCCTAGAAGGCCTCATAAGGTACATGGAGGACAGGGAGGTGATCAAGGACAGCCAGCATGACTTCACTAAGGGGAAGTCCTGCCAGACCAACTTAGTGGCTTTCTACAACAGAGTGACTGCATCAGTGAATAAGGGACGACCTGTGGATGTGATCTATCTGGATTTCTGCGAAGCCTTTGACACGGTCCCACACAACATCCTACTTGTCAGGTTGGAGAGATATGGATTTGGTGGGTGGACCATTCAGTGGATAAAGAAATGCTGGATGGTCACATCCAGACAGTAGTGGTCAATGGCTCAAAGTCCAGATAGAGAGCAGTGACAAGTCATGTCCCTCAGGGGTCTGTATTGGGGACTTTCTTGTTTAACATTTTTTTATCAATGATACTGACATTGACAAAGTCAATGGATGCGCCATCAGCAAGTTTGCAGATGACACCAAGCTGAGTGGTGCTGTCAATTCACCAGAGGGACGGGATGTCATCCAGAGGGACCTGGACAAGCTGGAGAGGTGGGCCCTGATGAACCTCAGGAGGTTCAACGAGAGCAAGTGCAGGGTCCTGCACCGGGGCCAGAACAATCCCCACTAGCAATACAGGCTGGGGGAGGAGGTGATAGAGAGCAACCCTGCAGAAAAGGACTTGGGGATGCTGGTAGACGGGAAGCTGGACATGAGCAGCCAGTGTGTGCTTGCAGCCCAGAAGGCCAATCGCATCCTGGGCTGCAGCAAAAGAAGTTTGGCCAGCAGATCGAGAGAGGTGATTCTGCTGCTCTACTCTGCTCTGGTCAGACCT